>CALNHX010002751.1:0-168866 GCA_940337035.1 Agriotes lineatus | reverse complement strand
GAGTATTTTTTGCGTTTATGTTGTTTGTGCCAATGTTTGCATGTATACTCCTGGACAAAATTAATGCATCAGAAGAAAATATTCTGAGAACTACATTTTTCACATTACATATTATAAGTGTTGGAGCTTCGCAATAGTAAATAGGACTATTAATAAAGGATTAGTGGAAATCTATTGTTTATTTGGGGAAAAACAGGAAAAAACAACTTACAATATTAAAAATTTAGTTGTCAGGATATTTTCTTGTGTATTTTTTGCGTTTATGTTTTTTGTAACAATGTTTGCATGCATACTCCTGGACCAAATTAACGCAGAAAAGAATAGTCTGACAACAAAATTTTTCGCATTACATATTATAAGTGTTGGAGCTTCGCAATAGTAAAAAGGACTATTAATAAAGAATTAGTGGAAATCTATTGTCTATTTGGGAGAAAGCAGGAAAACGCTATTTACAATATGACAAATTTAGTTTTTAGGATATTTCTTTGTGATGCGTTAATTTGGTCCAGAAGTATTTTTCGCGTTTATGTTTTTATAACAATGTTTGCATGTATACTCCTGAACCAAATTAACGAATCAGAAAAAATATTCTGAGAACTACATTTTTTACATTACATATTATAAGTGTTGGAGCTTCGCAACAGTAAAAACGACTATTAATAAAGGATTAGTGGAAATCTATTGTTTATTTGAGGAAAAACATGAAAAAACAATTTACAATATGAATAATTTAGTTTTCAGGATATTTTCTTGTGATGCGTTAATTTGGTCCAGGAGTATTTTTTGCGTTTATGTTGTTTGTGCCAATGTTTGCATGTATACTCCTGAACCAAATTAACGCATCAAAAAAAAATATTCTGACAAAAAAATTTTTCACATTACATATTATAAGTGTTAAAGCTTTGCATTAGTAAAAAGGACTATTAATAAAGGATTAGTGGAAATATATTGTTTATTTGGGAGAAAGCAGGAAAACGCTATTTACAATATGACTAATTTAGTTTTTAGGATATTATTTAGTGATGCGTTAATTTGGTCCAGAAGTATTTTTTGCGTTTATGTTTTTTGTAACAATGTTTGCATGTATACTCCTGGACCAAATTAACGCATCAAAAAAAAAATTCTAACAACAAAGTTTTTCACATTACATATAAGTGTTGAAGCTTTGAAATAGTAAAAAGGACTATTAGAAAAGGATTAGTAGCAATCTATTGTTTATTTGGGAGAAAGCAGGAAAACGCTATTTACAATATGACAAATTTAGTTTTTAGTATATTTTTTTGTGATGCGTTAATTTGGTCCAGAAGTATTTTTTGCGTTTATGTTTTTTGTAACAATGTTTGCATGTATACTCCTGGTCCAAATGAACCCATCTGAAAAAAATATTCTGACAACAAAATTTTTCACATTACATATTATAAGTGTTGGAGCTTCGCAATAGTAAAAAGGACTATTAATAAAGGATTAGTGGAAATCTATTGTCTATTTGGGAGAAAGCAGGAAAACGCTATTTACTATATGACAAATTTAGTTTTAGGATATTTTTTGTGATGCGTTAATTTGGTCCAGGAGTATTTTTTGCGTTTATGTTGTTTGTGCCAATGTTTGCATGTATACTCCTGGACAAAATTAACGCATCAGAAGAAAATATTCTGAGAACTACATTTTTCACATTACATATTATAAGTGTTGGAGCTTCGCAATAATAAATAGGACTATTAATAAAGGATTAGTGGAAATCTATTGTTTATTTGGGGAAAAACAGGAAAAAACAAATTACAATATGAAAAATTTTGTTTTCAGGATATTTTCTTGTGTATTTTTTGCGTTTATGTTTTTTGTAACAATGTTTGCATGCATACTCCTGGACCAAATTAACGCAGAAAAAAATAGTCTGACAACAAAATTTTTTGCATTACATATTATAAGTGTTGGAGCTTCGCAATAGTAAAAAGGACTATTAATAAAGGATTAGTGGAAATATATTGTTTATTTGGAGAAAGCAGGAAAACGCTATTTACAATTTGACAAATTTAGTTTTTAAGATATTTCTTTGTGATGCGTTAATTTGGTCCAGAAGTATTTTTCGCGTTTTTGTTTTTGTAATAATGTTTGCATGTTAACTCCTGAACCAAATTAACGCATCAAAAAAAATATTCTGACAACAAAATTTTTCACATTACATATTATAAGTGTTAAAGCTTTGCATTAGTAAAAAGGACTATTAATAAAGGATTAGTGGAAATATATTGTTTATTTGGGAGAAAGCAGGAAAACGCTATTTACAATATGACTAATTTAGTTTTTAGGATATTATTTAGTGATGCGTTAATTTGGTCCAGGAGTATTTTTTTCGTTTTTGTTTTTTGTAACAATGTTTGCATTTATACTCCTGGTCCAAATTAACGCATCTGAAAAAAATATTCTGACAACAAAATTTTTCACATTACATATTATAAGTGTTGAAGCTTGGCAATAGTAAAAAGGACTATTAATAAAGGATTAATGGAAATCTATTGTTTATTTGGGGAAAAACAGGAAAAAACCATTTACAATATGAAAAATTTAGTTTTCAAGATATTTTCTTGTGATGCGTTATTTGATCCAGGAGTATTTTTTGCGTTTATATTGTTTGTGCCAATGTTTGCATGTATACTCCTGGACAAAATTAACGCATCAGGAGAAAATATTCTGAGAACTATATTCTTCACATTACATATTATACGTGTTGGAGCTTCGCAATAGTGAAAAGGACTATTAATAAAGGATTAGTGGAAATCTATTGTTTATTTGGGGAAAAACAGGAAAAAACAACTTACAATATTAAAAATTTAGTTGTCAGGATATTTTCTTGTGTATTTTTTGCGTTTATGTTTTTTGTAACAATGTTTGCATGCATACTCCTGGACCAAATTAACGCAGAAAAAAATAGTCTGACAACAAAATTTTTCGCATTACATATTATAAGTGTTGGAGCTTCGCAATAGTAAAAAGGACTATTAATAAAGAATTAGTGGAAATCTATTGTCTATTTGGGAGAAAGCAGGAAAACGCTATTTACAATATGACAAATTTAGTTTTTAGGATATTTCTTTGTGATGCGTTAATTTGGTCCAGAAGTATTTTTCGCGTTTATATTTTTATAACAATGTTTGCATGTATACTCCTGAACCAAATTAACGAATCAGAAAAAATATTCTGAGAACTACATTTTTTACATTACATATTATAGGTGTTGGAGCTTAGCAACAGTAAAAACGACTATTAATAAAGGATTAGTGGAAATCTATTGTTTATTTGAGGAAAAACATGAAAAACAACTTACAATATGAAAAATTTAGTTTTCAGGATATTTTCTTGTGATGCGTTAATTTGGTCCAGGAGTATTTTTTGCGTTTATGTTGTTTGTGCCAATGTTTGCATGTATACTCCTGAACCAAATTAATGCATCAAAAAAAAATATTCTGACAAAAAAATTTTTCACATTACATATTATAAGTGTTAAAGCTTTGCATTAGTAAAAAGGACTATTAATAAAGGATTAGTGGAAATATATTGTTTATTTGGGAGAAAGCAGGAAACCGCTATTTACAATATGACTAATTTAGTTTTTAGGATATTATTTAGTGATGCGTTAATTTGGTCCAGAAGTATTTTTTGCGGTTATGTTTTTTGTAACAATGTTTGCATGTATACTTCTGGACCAAATTAACGCATCAAAAAAAAAAATTCTAACAACAAAGTTTTTCACATTACATATAAGTGTTGAAGCTTTGAAATAGTAAAAAGGACTATTAGAAAAGGATTAGTAGCAATCTATTGTTTATTTGGGAGAAAGCAGGAAAACGCTATTTACAATATGACAAATTTAGTTTTTAGTATATTTTTTTGTGGTGCGTTAATTTGGTCCAGAAGTATTTTTTGCGTTTATGTTTTTTGTAACAATGTTTGCATGTATACTCCTGGTCCAAATTAACCCATCTGAAAAAAATATTCTGACAACAAAATTTTTCACATTACATATTATATGTGTTGAAGCTTTGCAATAGTAAAAAGAACTATTAATAAAGGATTAGTGGAAATATATTGTTTATTTGGGAGAAAGCAGGAAAACGCTATTTACAATATGACAAATTTAGTTTTTAGGATATTTCTTTGTGATGCGTTAATTTGGTCCAGAAGTATTTTTTGCGTTTATGTTTTTTGTAACAATGTTTGCATGTATACTCCTGGTCCAAATTAACCCATCTGAAAAAAATAGTCTGACAACAAAATTTTTCGCATTACATATTATAAGTGTTGGAGCTTCGCAATAGTAAAAAGGACTATTAATAAAGAATTAGTGGAAATCTATTGTCTATTTGGGAGAAAGCAGGAAAACGCTATTTACTATATGACAAATTTAGTTTTTAGGATATTTTTTGTGATGCGTTAATTTGGTCCAGGAGTATTTTTTGCGTTTATGTTGTTTGTGCCAATGTTTGCATGTATACTCCTGGACAAAATTAACGCATCAGAAGAAAATATTCTGAGAACTACATTATTCACATTACATATTATAAGTGTTGTAGCTTCGCAATAGTAAAAAGGACTATTAATAAGGAATTAGTGGAAATTTATTGTTTATTTGGTGAAAAACCGGAAAAAACAACTTACAATATTAAAAATTTAGTTGTCAGGATATTTTCTTGTGTATTTTTTGCGTTTATGTTTTTTGTAACAATGTTTGCATGCATACTCCTGGACAAAATTAACGCAGAAAAAAATAGGCTGACAACAAAATTTTTCGCATTACATATTATAAGTGTTGGAGCTTCGCAATAGTAAAAAGGACTATTAATAAAGAATTAGCGGAAATCTATTGTCTATTTGGGAGAAAGCAGGAAAACGCTATTTACTATATGACAAATTTAGTTTTTAGGATATTTTTTGTGATGCGTTAATTTGGTCCAGGAGTATTTTTTGCGTTTATGTTGTTTGTGCCAATGTTTGCATGTATACTCCTGGACAAAATTAACGCATCAGAAGAAAATATTCTGAGAACTACATTTTTCACATTACATATTATAAGTGTTGGAGCTTCGCAATAGTAAATAGGACTATTAATAAAGGATTAGTGGAAATCTATTGTTTATTTGAGGAAAAACAGGAAAAAACAACTTACAATATTAAAAATTTAGTTGTCAGGATATTTTCTTGTGTATTTTTTGCGGTTATGTTTTTTGTAACAATGTTTGCATGCATACTCCTGGACCAAATTAACGCAGAAAAAAATAGTCTGACAACAAAATTTTTCGCATTACATATTATAAGTGTTGGAGCTTCGCAATAGTAAAAAGGACTATTAATAAAGAATTAGTGGAAATCTATTGTCTATTTGGGAGAAAGCAGGAAAACGCTATTTACTATATGACAAATTTAGTTTTTAGGATATTTTTTGTGATGTGTTAATTTGGTCCAGGAGTATTTTTTGCGTTTATGTTGTTTGTGCCAATGTTTGCATGTATACTCCTGGACAAAATTAATGCATCAGAAGAAAATATTCTGAGAACTACATTTTTCACATTACATATTATAAGTGTTGGAGCTTCGCAATAGTAAATAGGACTATTAATAAAGGATTAGTGGAAATCTATTGTTTATTTGGGGAAAAACAGGAAAAAACAACTTACAATATTAAAATTTAGTTGTCAGGATATTTTCTTGTGTATTTTTTGCGTTTATGTTTTTTGTAACAATGTTTGCATGCATACTCCTGGACCAAATTAACGCAGAAAAGAATAGTCTGACAACAAAATTTTTCGCATTACATATTATAAGTGTTGGAGCTTCGCAATAGTAAAAAGGACTATTAATAAAGAATTAGTGGAAATCTATTGTCTATTTGGGAGAAAGCAGGAAAACGCTATTTACAATATGACAAATTTAGTTTTTAGGATATTTCTTTGTGATGCGTTAATTTGGTCCAGAAGTATTTTTCGCGTTTATGTTTTTATAACAATGTTTGCATGTATACTCCTGAACCAAATTAACGAATCAGAAAAAATATTCTGAGAACTACATTTTTTACATTACATATTATAAGTGTTGGAGCTTCGCAACAGTAAAAACGACTATTAATAAAGGATTAGTGGAAATCTATTGTTTATTTGAGGAAAAACATGAAAAAACAATTTACAATATGAATAATTTAGTTTTCAGGATATTTTCTTGTGATGCGTTAATTTGGTCCAGGAGTATTTTTTGCGTTTATGTTGTTTGTGCCAATGTTTGCATGTATACTCCTGAACCAAATTAACGCATCAAAAAAAAATATTCTGACAAAAAAATTTTTCACATTACATATTATAAGTGTTAAAGCTTTGCATTAGTAAAAAGGACTATTAATAAAGGATTAGTGGAAATATATTGTTTATTTGGGAGAAAGCAGGAAAACGCTATTTACAATATGACTAATTTAGTTTTTAGGATATTATTTAGTGATGCGTTAATTTGGTCCAGAAGTATTTTTTGCGTTTATGTTTTTTGTAACAATGTTTGCATGTATACTCCTGGACCAAATTAACGCATCAAAAAAAAAATTCTAACAACAAAGTTTTTCACATTACATATAAGTGTTGAAGCTTTGAAATAGTAAAAAGGACTATTAGAAAAGGATTAGTAGCAATCTATTGTTTATTTGGGAGAAAGCAGGAAAACGCTATTTACAATATGACAAATTTAGTTTTTAGTATATTTTTTTGTGATGCGTTAATTTGGTCCAGAAGTATTTTTTGCGTTTATGTTTTTTGTAACAATGTTTGCATGTATACTCCTGGTCCAAATGAACCCATCTGAAAAAAATATTCTGACAACAAAATTTTCACATTACATATTATAAGTGTTGGAGCTTCGCAATAGTAAATAGGACTATTAATAAAGGATTAGTGGAAATCTATTGTTTATTTGGGGAAAAACAGGAAAAAACAACTTACAATATTAAAAATTTAGTTGTCAGGATATTTTCTTGTGTATTTTTTGCGTTTATGTTTTTTGTAACAATGTTTGCATGCATAGTCCTGGACCAAATTAACGCAGAAAAAAATAGTCTGACAACAAAATTTTTCGCATCACATATTATAAGTGTTGGAGCTTCGCAATAGTAAAAAGGACTATTAATAAAGAATTAGTGGAAATCTATTGTCTATTTGGGAGAAAGCAGGAAAACGCTATTTACAATATGACAAATTTAGTTTTTAGGATATTTCTTTGTGATGCGTTAATTTGGTCCAGAAGTATTTTTCGCGTTTATATTTTTATAACAATGTTTGCATGTATACTCCTGAACCAAATTAACGAATCAGAAAAAATATTCTGAGAACTACATTTTATACATTACATATTATAAGTGTTGGAGCTTCGCAACAGTAAAAACGACTATTAATAAAGGATTAGTGGAAATCTATTGTTTATTTGAGGAAAAACATGAAAAAACAACTTACAATATGAAAAATTTAGTTTTCAGGATATTTTCTTGTGATGCGTTAATTTGGTCCAGGAGTATTTTTTGCGTTTATGTTGTTTGTGCCAATGTTTGCATGTATACTCCTGAACCAAATTAACGCATCAAAAAAAAATATTCTGACAAAAAAATTTTTCACATTACATATTATAAGTGTTAAAGCTTTGCATTAGTAAAAAGGACTATTAATAAAGGATTAGTGGAAATATATTGTTTATTTGGGAGAAAGCAGGAAAACGCTATTTACAATATGACTAATTTAGTTTTTAGGATATTATTTAGTGATGCGTTAATTTGGTCCAGAAGTATTTTTTGCGGTTATGTTTTTTGTAACAATGTTTGCATGTATACTTCTGGACCAAATTAACGCATCAAAAAAAAAAAATTCTAACAACAAAGTTTTTCACATTACATATAAGTGTTGAAGCTTTGAAATAGTAAAAAGGACTATTAGAAAAGGATTAGTAGCAATCTATTGTTTATTTGGGAGAAAGCAGGAAAACGCTATTTACAATATGACAAATTTAGTTTTTAGTATATTTTTTTGTGGTGCGTTAATTTGGTCCAGAAGTATTTTTTGCGTTTATGTTTTTTGTAACAATGTTTGCATGTATACTCCTGTTCCAAATTAACCCATCTGAAAAAAATATTCTGACAACAAAATTTTTCACATTACATATTATATGTGTTGAAGCTTTGCAATAGTAAAAAGAACTATTAATAAAGGATTAGTGGAAATATATTGTTTATTTGGGAGAAAGCAGGAAAACGCTATTTACAATATGACAAATTTAGTTTTTAGGATATTTCTTTGTGATGCGTTAATTTGGTCCAGAAGTATTTTTTGCGTTTATGTTTTTTGTAACAATGTTTGCATGTATACTCCTGGTCCAAATTAACCCATCTGAAAAAAATAGTCTGACAACAAAATTTTTCGCATTACATATTATAAGTGTTGGAGCTTCGCAATAGTAAAAAGGACTATTAATAAAGAATTAGTGGAAATCTATTGTCTATTTGGGAGAAAGCAGGAAAACGCTATTTACTATATGACAAATTTAGTTTTTAGGATATTTTTTGTGATGCGTTAATTTGGTCCAGGAGTATTTTTTGCGTTTATGTTGTTTGTGCCAATGTTTGCATGTATACTCCTGGACAAAATTAACGCATCAGAAGAAAATATTCTGAGAACTACATTATTCACATTACATATTATAAGTGTTGTAGCTTCGCAATAGTAAAAAGGACTATTAATAAGGAATTAGTGGAAATTTATTGTTTATTTGGTGAAAAACCGGAAAAAACAACTTACAATATTAAAAATTTAGTTGTCAGGATATTTTCTTGTGTATTTTTTGCGTTTATGTTTTTTGTAACAATGTTTGCATGCATACTCCTGGACCAAATTAACGCAGAAAAAAATAGTCTGACAACAAAATTTTTCGCATTACATATTATAAGTGTTGGAGCTTCGCAATAGTAAAAAGGACTATTAATAAAGAATTAGCGGAAATCTATTGTCTATTTGGGAGAAAGCAGGAAAACGCTATTTACTATATGACAAATTTAGTTTTTAGGATATTTTTTGTGATGCGTTAATTTGGTCCAGGAGTATTTTTTGCGTTTATGTTGTTTGTGCCAATGTTTGCATGTATACTCCTGGACAAAATTAACGCATCAGAAGAAAATATTCTGAGAACTACATTTTTCACATTACATATTATAAGTGTTGGAGCTTCGCAATAGTAAATAGGACTATTAATAAAGGATTAGTGGAAATCTATTGTTTATTTGAGGAAAAACAGGAAAAAACAACTTACAATATTAAAAATTTAGTTGTCAGGATATTTTCTTGTGTATTTTTTGCGGTTATGTTTTTTGTAACAATGTTTGCATGCATACTCCTGGACCAAATTAACGCAGAAAAAAATAGTCTGACAACAAAATTTTTCGCATTACATATTATAAGTGTTGGAGCTTCGCAATAGTAAAAAGGACTATTAATAAAGAATTAGTGGAAATCTATTGTCTATTTGGGAGAAAGCAGGAAAACGCTATTTACTATATGACAAATTTAGTTTTTAGGATATTTTTTGTGATGCGTTAATTTGGTCCAGAAGTATTTTTCGCGTTTATGTTTTTATAACAATGTTTGCATGTATACTCCTGAACCAAATTAACGAATCAGAAAAAATATTCTGAGAACTACATTTTTTACATTACATATTATAAGTGTTGGAGCTTCGCAACAGTAAAAACGACTATTAATAAAGGATTAGTGGAAATCTATTGTTTATTTGAGGAAAAACATGAAAAAACAATTTACAATATGAATAATTTAGTTTTCAGGATATTTTCTTGTGATGCGTTAATTTGGTCCAGGAGTATTTTTTGCGTTTATGTTGTTTGTGCCAATGTTTGCATGTATACTCCTGAACCAAATTAACGCATCAAAAAAAAATATTCTGACAAAAAAATTTTTCACATTACATATTATAAGTGTTAAAGCTTTGCATTAGTAAAAAGGACTATTAATAAAGGATTAGTGGAAATATATTGTTTATTTGGGAGAAAGCAGGAAAACGCTATTTACAATATGACTAATTTAGTTTTTAGGATATTATTTAGTGATGCGTTAATTTGGTCCAGAAGTATTTTTTGCGTTTATGTTTTTTGTAACAATGTTTGCATGTATACTCCTGGACCAAATTAACGCATCAAAAAAAAAATTCTAACAACAAAGTTTTTCACATTACATATAAGTGTTGAAGCTTTGAAATAGTAAAAAGGACTATTAGAAAAGGATTAGTAGCAATCTATTGTTTATTTGGGAGAAAGCAGGAAAACGCTATTTACAATATGACAAATTTAGTTTTTAGTATATTTTTTTGTGATGCGTTAATTTGGTCCAGAAGTATTTTTTGCGTTTATGTTTTTTGTAACAATGTTTGCATGTATACTCCTGGTCCAAATGAACCCATCTGAAAAAAATATTCTGACAACAAAATTTTTCACATTACATATTATATGTGTTGAAGCTTTGCAATAGTAAAAAGAACCATTAATAAAGGATTAGTGGAAATATATTGTTTATTTGGGAGAAAGCAGGAAAACGCTATTTACAATATGACAAATTTAGTTTTTAGGATATTTCTTTGTGATGCGTTAATTTGGTCCAGAAGTATTTTTCGCGTTTTTGTTTTTGTAATAATGTTTGCATGTTAACTCCTGAACCAAATTAACGCATCAAAAAAAATATTCTAACAACAAAGTTTTTCACATTACATATAAGTGTTGAAGCTTTGAAATAGTAAAAAGGACTATTAGAAAAGGATTAGTAGCAATCTATTGTTTATTTGGGAGAAAGCAGGAAAACGCTATTTACAATATGACAAATTTAGTTTTTAGTTTATTTTTTTGTGATGCGTTAATTTGGTCCAGAAGTATTTTTTGCGTTTATGTTTTTTGTAACAATGTTTGCATGTATACTCCTGGTCAAATTAACGCATCAGAAAAACATAATTTGACAACAAAATTTTTCACATTACATATTATAAGTGTTGGAGCTTCACAATAGTAAAAAGGACTATTAATAAAGGATTAGTGGAAATATATTGTTTATTTGGGAGAAAGCAGGAAAACGCTATTTACAATATGACTAATTTAGTTTTTAGGATATTATTTAGTGATGCGTTAATTTGGCACAGAAGTATTTTTTGCGTTTATGTTTTTTGTAACAATGTTTGCATGTATACTCCTGGTCAAATTAACGCATCAGAAAAACATAATTTGACAACAAAATTTTTCACATTACATATTATAAGTGTTGGAGCTTCACAATAGTAAAAAGGACTATTAATAAAGGATTAGTGGAAATCTATTGTTTATTTGGGAGAAAGCAGGAAAACGCTATTTACAATATGACAAATTTAGTTTTTAGGAATTTTTTTTTGATGCGTTAATTTGGTCCAGGAGTATTTTTTTCGTTTTTATTTTTTGTAACAATGTTTGCATTTATACTCCTGGTCCAAATTAACGCATCTGAAAAAAATATTCTGACAACAAAATTTTTCACATTACATATTATAAGTGTTGAAGCTTGGCAATAGTAAAAAGGACTATTAATAAAGGATTAATGGAAATCTATTGTTTATTTGGGGAAAAACAGGAAAAAACCATTTACAATATGAAAAATTTAGTTTTCAAGATATTTTCTTGTGATGCGTTATTTGATCCAGGAGTATTTTTTGCGTTTATATTGTTTGTGCCAATGTTTGCATGTATACTCCTGGACAAAATTAACGCATCAGAAAAAAATATTCTGAGAACTATATTCTTCACATTACATATTATACGTGTTGGAGCTTCGCAATAGTGAAAAGGACTATTAATAAAGGATTAGTGGAAATCTATTGTTCATATGGGGAA
The DNA here is from genome assembly GCA_940337035.1 of Agriotes lineatus. Classification (NCBI taxonomy): domain Eukaryota; kingdom Metazoa; phylum Arthropoda; class Insecta; order Coleoptera; family Elateridae; genus Agriotes; species Agriotes lineatus. Next base: position 156,937 of record CALNHX010002751.1, on the reverse strand, counting down.
AAATAGGAAAAAACAGCTTACAATATGAATAATTTAATTTTCAGGATATTTTCTGTGATGCGTTAATTTGGTCTAGAAGTATTTTTTGTAACAATGTTTGCATGTATACTCCTGGACGAAATTAACGTTTCAGAAAAACATATTTTGACAACAAAATTTTTCACATTACGTTATATAAGTGTTGTAGCTTCGCAATAGTAAAAAGGACTATTAATAAGGAATTAGTGGAAATTTATTGTTTATTTGGTGAAAAACAGGAAAAAACAACTTATAATATTAAAAATTTAGTTGTCAGGATATTTTCTTGTGTATTTTTTGCGTTTATGTTTTTTGTAACAATGTTTGCATGCATACTCCTGGACCAAATTAACGCAGAAAAAAATAGTCTGACAACAAAATTTTTCGCATTACATATTATAAGTGTTGGAGCTTCGCAATAGTAAAAAGGACTATTAATAAAGAATTAGTGGAAATCTATTGTCTATTTGGGAGAAAGCAGGAAAACGCTATTTACTATATGACAAATTTAGTTTTTAGGATATTTTTTGTGATGCGTTAATTTGGTCCAGGAGTATTTTTTGCGTTTATGTTGTTTGTGCCAATGTTTGCATGTATACTCCTGGACAAAATTAACGCATCAGAAGAAAATATTCTGAGAACTACATTTTTCACATTACATATTATAAGTGTTGTAGCTTCGCAATAGTAAAAAGGACTATTAATAAGGAATTAGTGGAAATTTATTGTTTATTTGGTGAAAAACAGGAAAAAACAACTTACAATATTAAAAATTTAGTTGTCAGGATATTTTCTTGTGTATTTTTTGCGTTTATGTTTTTTGTAACAATGTTTGCATGCATACTCCTGGACCAAATTAACGCAGAAAAAAATAGTCTGACAACAAAATTTTTCGCATTACATATTATAAGTGTTGGAGCTTCGCAATAGTAAAAAGGACTATTAATAAAGAATTAGTGGAAATCTATTGTCTATTTGGGAGAAAGCAGGAAAACGCTATTTACTATATGACAAATTTAGTTTTTAGGATATTTTTTGTGATGCGTTAATTTGGTCCAGGAGTATTTTTTGCGTTTATGTTGTTTGTGCCAATGTTTGCATGTATACTCCTGGACAAAATTAACGCATCAGAAGAAAATATTCTGAGAACTACATTTTTCACATTACATATTATAAGTGTTGAAGCTTTGCAATAGTAAAAAGGACTATTAATAGAGGATTAGTGGAAATCTATTGTTTATTTGGGAGAAAGCAGGAAACCATTATTTACAATATGACAAATTTAGTCATTAGGATATTTTTTTGTGATGAGTTACTTTGGCCAAGAGTATTTTTTGCGTTTATGTTTTTTGTAACAATGTTTGCATGTTAACTCCTGAACCAAATTAACGCATCAAAAGAAAATATTTTTACAACAAAATTTTTCACATTACATATTACAAGTGTTGAAGGTTTGCAATAGTAAAAAAGACTATTAATAAAGGATTAGTGGAAATCTATTGTGTATTTGGGAGAAAGCAAGAAAACGCTATTTACAATATGACAAATTTAGTTTTTAGGATATTTTTTTGTGATGCGTTAATTTGGTCCAGAAGTATTGTTTGCGTTTATGTTTTTTTGTAACAATGTTTGCATGTATACTCCTGGACCAAATTAACGCATCGGAAAAAATATTCTGACAACAAAATTTTTCGCATTACATATTATAAGTGTTGGAGCTTCACAATAGTAAAAAAGCCTATTAATAAAGGATTAGTGAAAATCTATTGTTTATTTGGGGGAAAACAGGAAAAACAATTTACAATATGTCAAATTTAGTTTTTAGGATATTTTTTTGTGATGCGTTAATTTGGTCCAGAAGTATTTTTTTGCGTTTACGTTTTTTGTAACAAAATTTGCATGTATACTCCTGGACCAAATTAACGCATCGGAAAAAATATTCTGACAACAAAATTTTTTGCATTACCTATTATAAGTGTTGGAGCTTCGCAATAGTAAAAAGGACTATTAATACAGAATTAGTGGAAATCTATTGTTTATTTGGGAGAAAGCAGGAAAACACAATTTACAATAAGACAAATTTAGTTTTTAGGTAATTTTTTGTGATGCGTTAATTTGGTCCAGGAGTATTTTTTGCGTTCATGTTGTTTGTGCCAATGTTTGCATGCATACTCCTAGAGAAAATTAACGCATCAGAACAAAATATTCGGAGAACTACATTTTTCACATTACATATTATACGTGTTGGAGCTTCGCAATAGTGAAAAGGACAATTAATACAGGATTAGTGGAAATCTATTGTTTATTTGGGAGAAAGCAGGAAAACACTATTTACAATTTGGCAAATTTAGTTTTTAGGATATTTGTTTGTGATGAGTTACTTTGGCCCAGGGGTATTTTTTGTCTTTATGTTTTTTGTAACAATGTTTGCATGTATACTCCTGGACGAAATTAACGCATCAGAGAAACATATTATGACAACAAAATTTTTCACATTACATATTATAAGTGTTGGAGCTTCGCAATAGTAAAAAGGACTGTTAATAATCTATTTTTGATTTGGGGAAAAACCGGAAAAAACAACTTACAATATAAACAATTTAGTTGTCAGGATATTTTCTTGTATTTTTGCGTTTATGTTTTTTGTAACAATGTTTGCATGTATACTCCTGGACAAAATGAACGCATCAGATAAAAGTATTCTGGGAACTAAATATTTCACATTACATATTATACGTGTTGGAGCTTCGCAATAGGAAAAAGGACTATTAATAAAGAATTAGTGGAAATCTATTGTTTATTTGGGGAAAAACAGGAAAAACAACTTACAATATAAAAAATTTAGTTGTAAGGATATTTTCTTCTGTATTTTTTGCGTTTATGTTTTTTGTAACAATGTTTGCATGTATACTCCTGGACCAAATTAACGCATCAGAATAAAATATTCTGACAACAAAATTTTGCGCAAGTGTTGGAGGTTCGGAACAGTAAAAAGGACTATTAATAAAAGATTAGTGGAAATCTATTGTTTATTTGGGAGAAAGCAGGAAATCACTATTTACAATATGACAAATTTAGTTTTTAGGATATTTTTTGTGATGCGTTAATTTGGTCCAGGAGTATTCTTTGTGCTTATGTTGTTTGTGCCAATGTTTGCATGTATACTCCTGGACAAAATTAACGCATCAGAAAAAAATATTCGGAGAACTACATTTTTCACATTACATATTATAAGTGTTGAAGCTTTGCATTAGTAAAAAGGGCTATTAATAAAGGATTAGTGGAAATCTATTGTTTATTTGGGAAAAAGCAGGAAAACATTATTTACAATATGACAAATTTAGTCATTAGGATATTTTTTTGTGATGGGTTACTTTGGCCCAAGGGTATTTTTTGCGTTTATGTTTTTTGTAACAATGTTTGCATGTATACTCCTGGACAAAATTAACGCATCAGAAAAAAATATTCGGAGAACTACATTTTTTACATTACATATTATAAGTGTTGAAGCTTTGCAATAGTAAAAAGGACTATTAATAAAATATTAGTTGAAATCTATTGTTTATTTGGGAGAAAGCAGGAAATCACTATTTACAAGATGACAAATTTAGTTTTTAGGAAATTATTTGTAATGCGTTAATTTGGTCCAGGAGTATTTTTTGCGTTTTTGTTTTTTGTAACAATGTTTGCATGAATACTCCTGGTCCAAATTAACGCATCAGAAAAAAATATTCTGACAACAAAGTTTTTCACATTACATATTATAAGTGTTGAAGCTTTGCAATAGTAAAAAGAACTATTAATAGAGGATTAGAGAAAATCTATTGTTTATTTGGGAGAAAGCAGGAAACCATTATTTACAATATGACAAATTTAGTCATTAGGATATTGTTTTGTGATGAGTTACTTTGGCCAAGAGTATTTTTTCCGTTTATGTTTTTTGTAACAATGTTTGCATGTATACTCCTGGACAAAATTAACGCATCAAAAAAAATATTCGGAGAACTACATTTTTCACATTACATATTATAAGTGTTGAAGCTTTGCAATAGTAAAAAGGACTATTAATAAAGGATTAATGGAAATCTATTGTTTATTTGGGCAAAAGCAAGAAAACATTATTTACAATATGACAAATTTAGTCATTAGGATATTTTTTTGTGATGAGTTACTTTGGCCCAAGAGTATTTTTTGCGTTTATGTTTTTGTAACAATGTTTGCATGTATACACCTGGTCCAAACTAGCGCATCAGGAAAAAATATTCTGACAACAAAATTTTTCACATTACATATTACAAGTGTTGAAGCTTTGCAATAGTAAAAAGGACTATTAATAAAGGATTAGTGGAAATCTATTGTTTATTTGGGAAAAAGCAGGAAAACACTATTTACAAGATGACAAATTTAGTTTTTAGGAAATTTTTTGTAATGCGTTAATTTGGTCCAGGAGTATTTTTTGCGTTTTTCTTTTTTGTAACAATGTTTGCATGAATACTCCTGGTCCAAATTAACGCATCAGAAAAAAATATTCTGACAACAAAATTTTTCACATTACATATTATAAGTGTTGAAGCTTTGCAATAGTAAAAAGGACTATTAATAGAGGATTAGTGGAAATCTATTGTTTATTTGGGAGAAAGCAGGAAACCATTATTTACAATATGACAAATTTAGTCATTAGGATATTTTTTTGTGATGAGTTACTTTGGCCAAGAGTATTTTTTGCGTTTATGTTTTTTGTAACAATGTTTGCATGTTAACTCCTGAACCAAATTAACGCATCAAAAGAAAATATTTTTACAACAAAATTTTTCACATTACATATTACAAGTGTTGAAGGTTTGCAATAGTAAAAAAGACTATTAATAAAGGATTAGTGGAAATCTATTGTGTATTTGGGAGAAAGCAAGAAAACGCTATTTACAATATGACAAATTTAGTTTTTAGGATATTTTTTTTGTGATGCGTTAATTTGGTCCAGAAGTATTGTTTGCGTTTATGTTTTTTTGTAACAATGTTTGCATGTATACTCCTGGACCAAATTAACGCATCGGAAAAAATATTCTGACAACAAAATTTTTCGCATTACATATTATAAGTGTTGGAGCTTCACAATAGTAAAAAAGACTATTAATAAAGGATTAGTGAAAATCTATTGTTTATTTGGGGGAAAACAGGAAAAACAATTTACAATATGTCAAATTTAGTTTTTAGGATATTTTTTTGTGATGCGTTAATTTGGTCCAGAAGTATTTTTTTGCGTTTACGTTTTTTGTAACAAAATTTGCATGTATACTCCTGGACCAAATTAACGCATCGGAAAAAATATTCTGACAACAAAATTTTTTGCATTACCTATTATAAGTGTTGGAGCTTCGCAATAGTAAAAAGGACTATTAATACAGAATTAGTGGAAATCTATTGTTTATTTGGGAGAAAGCAGGAAAACACAATTTACAATAAGACAAATTTAGTTTTTAGGTAATTTTTTGTGATGCGTTAATTTGGTCCAGGAGTATTTTTTGCGTTCATGTTGTTTGTGCCAATGTTTGCATGCATACTCCTAGAGAAAATTAACGCATCAGAACAAAATATTCGGAGAACTACATTTTTCACATTACATATTATACGTGTTGGAGCTTCGCAATAGTGAAAAGGACAATTAATACAGGATTAGTGGAAATCTATTGTTTATTTGGGAGAAAGCAGGAAAACACTATTTACAATTTGGCAAATTTAGTTTTTAGGATATTTGTTTGTGATGAGTTACTTTGGCCCAGGGGTATTTTTTGTCTTTATGTTTTTTGTAACAATGTTTGCATGTATACTCCTGGACGAAATTAACGCATCAGAGAAACATATTATGACAACAAAATTTTTCACATTACATATTATAAGTGTTGGAGCTTCGCAATAGTAAAAAGGACTGTTAATAATCTATTTTTGATTTGGGGAAAAACCGGAAAAAACAACTTACAATATAAACAATTTAGTTGTCAGGATATTTTCTTGTATTTTTTGCGTTTATGTTTTTTGTAACAATGTTTGCATGTATACTCCTGGACGAAATTAACGCATCAGAGAAACATATTATGACAACAAAATTTTTCACATTACATATTATAAGTGTTGGAGCTTCGCAATAGTAAAAAGGACTGTTAATAATCTATTTTTTATTTGGGGAAAAACCGGAAAAAAACAACTTACAATATAAACAATTTAGTTGTCAGGATATTTTCTTGTATTTTTTGCGTTTATGTTTTTTGTAACAATGTTTGCATGTATACTCCTGGACAAAATGAACGCATCAGATAAAAGTATTCTGGGAACTAAATATATCACATTACATATTATACGTGTTGGAGCTTCGCAATAGGAAAAAGGACTATTAATAAAGAATTAGTGGAAATCTATTGTTTATTTGGGGAAAAACAGGAAAAACAACTTACAATATAAAAAATTTAGTTGTAAGGATATTTTCTTCTGTATTTTTGCGTTTATGTTTTTTGTAACAATGTTTGCATGTATACTCCTGGACCAAATTAACGCATCAGAAAAAATATTCTGACAACAAAATTTTGCGCAAGTGTTGGAGGTTCGGAACAGTAAAAAGGACTATTAATAAAAGATTAGTGGAAATCTATTGTTTATTTGGGAGAAAGCAGGAAATCACTATTTACAATATGACAAATTTAGTTTTTAGGATATTTTTTGTGATGCGTTAATTTGGTCCAGGAGTATTCTTTGTGCTTATGTTGTTTGTGCCAATGTTTGCATGTATACTCCTGGACAAAATTAACGCATCAGAAAAAAATATTCGGAGAACTACATTTTTCACATTACATATTATAAGTGTTGAAGCTTTGCAATAGTAAAAATGGCTATTAATAAAGGATTAGTGGAAATCTATTGTTTATTTGGGAAAAAGCAGGAAAACATTATTTACAATATGACAAATTTAGTCATTAGGATATTTTTTTGTGATGGGTTACTTTGGCCAAGGGTATTTTTTGCGTTTATGTTTTTTGTAACAATGTTTGCATGTATACTCCTGGACAAAATTAACGCATCAGAAAAAAATATTCGGAGAACTACATTTTTTACATTACATATTATAAGTGTTGAAGCTTTGCAATAGTAAAAAGGACTATTAATAAAATATTAGTTGAAATCTATTGTTTATTTGGGAGAAAGCAGGAAATCACTATTTACAAGATGACAAATTTAGTTTTTAGGAAATTATTTGTAATGCGTTAATTTGGTCCAGGAGTATTTTTTGCGTTTTTGTTTTTTGTAACAATGTTTGCATGAATACTCCTGGTCCAAATTAACGCATCAGAAAAAAATATTCTGACAACAAAGTTTTTCACATTACATATTATAAGTGTTGAAGCTTTGCAATAGTAAAAAGAACTATTAATAGAGGATTAGAGAAAATCTATTGTTTATTTGGGAGAAAGCAGGAAACCATTATTTACAATATGACAAATTTAGTCATTAGGATATTGTTTTGTGATGAGTTACTTTGGCCAAGAGTATTTTTTCCGTTTATGTTTTTTGTAACAATGTTTGCATGTATACTCCTGGACAAAATTAACGCATCAAAAAAAATATTCGGAGAACTACATTTTTCACATTACATATTATAAGTGTTGAAGCTTTGCAATAGTAAAAAGGACTATTAATAAAGGATTAATGGAAATCTATTGTTTATTTGGGCAAAAGCAAGAAAACATTATTTACAATATGACAAATTTAGTCATTAGGATATTTTTTTGTGATGAGTTACTTTGGCCCAAGAGTATTTTTTGCGTTTATGTTTTTGTAACAATGTTTGCATGTATACACCTGGTCCAAACTAGCGCATCAGGAAAAAATATTCTGACAACAAAATTTTTCACATTACATATTACAAGTGTTGAAGCTTTGCAATAGTAAAAAGGACTATTAATAAAGGATTAGTGGAAATCTATTGTTTATTTGGGAAAAAGCAGGAAAACACTATTTACAAGATGACAAATTTAGTTTTTAGGAAATTTTTTGTAATGCGTTAATTTGGTCCAGGAGTATTTTTTGCGTTTTTCTTTTTTGTAACAATGTTTGCATGAATACTCCTGGTCCAAATTAACGCATCAGAAAAAAATATTCTGACAACAAAATTTTTCACATTACATATTATAAGTGTTGAAGCTTTGCAATAGTAAAAAGGACTATTAATAGAGGATTAGTGGAAATCTATTGTTTATTTGGGAGAAAGCAGGAAACCATTATTTACAATATGACAAATTTAGTCATTAGGATATTTTTTTGTGATGAGTTACTTTGGCCAAGAGTATTTTTTGCGTTTATGTTTTTTGTAACAATGTTTGCATGTTAACTCCTGAACCAAATTAACGCATCAAAAGAAAATATTTTTACAACAAAATTTTTCACATTACATATTACAAGTGTTGAAGGTTTGCAATAGTAAAAAAGACTATTAATAAAGGATTAGTGGAAATCTATTGTGTAGTTGGGAGAAAGCAAGAAAACGCTATTTACAATATGACAAATTTAGTTTTTAGGATATTTTTTTGTGATGCGTTAATTTGGTCCAGAAGTATTGTTTGCGTTTATGTTTTTTTGTAACAATGTTTGCATGTATACTCCTGGACCAAATTAACGCATCGGAAAAAATATTCTGACAACAAAATTTTTCGCATTACATATTATAAGTGTTGGAGCTTCACAATAGTAAAAAAGACTATTAATAAAGGATTAGTGAAAATCTATTGTTTATTTGGGGGAAAACAGGAAAAACAATTTACAATATGTCAAATTTAGTTTTTAGGATATTTTTTTGTGATGCGTTAATTTGGTCCAGAAGTATTTTTTTGCGTTTACGTTTTTTGTAACAAAATTTGCATGTATACTCCTGGACCAAATTAACGCATCGGAAAAAATATTCTGACAACAAAATTTTTTGCATTACCTATTATAAGTGTTGGAGCTTCGCAATAGTAAAAAGGACTATTAATACAGAATTAGTGGAAATCTATTGTTTATTTGGGAGAAAGCAGGAAAACACAATTTACAATAAGACAAATTTAGTTTTTAGGTAATTTTTTGTGATGCGTTAATTTGGTCCAGGAGTATTTTTTGCGTTCATGTTGTTTGTGCCAATGTTTGCATGCATACTCCTAGAGAAAATTAACGCATCAGAACAAAATATTCGGAGAACTACATTTTTCACATTACATATTATACGTGTTGGAGCTTCGCAATAGTGAAAAGGACAATTAATAAAGGATTAGTGGAAATCTATTGTTTATTTGGGAGAAAGCAGGAAAACACTATTTACAATTTGGCAAATTTAGTTTTTAGGATATTTGTTTGTGATGAGTTACTTTGGCCCAGGGGTATTTTTTGTCTTTATGTTTTTTGTAACAATGTTTGCATGTATACTCCTGGACGAAATTAACGCATCAGAGAAACATATTATGACAACAAAATTTTTCACATTACATATTATAAGTGTTGGAGCTTCGCAATAGTAAAAAGGACTGTTAATAATCTATTTTTTATTTGGGGAAAAACCGGAAAAAACAACTTACAATATAAACAATTTAGTTGTCAGGATATTTTCTTGTATTTTTTGCGTTTATGTTTTTTGTAACAATGTTTGCATGTATACTCCTGGACAAAATGAACGCATCAGATAAAAGTATTCTGGGAACTAAATATTTCACATTACATATTATACGTGTTGGAGCTTCGCAATAGGAAAAAGGACTATTAATAAAGAATTAGTGGAAATCTATTGTTTATTTGGGGAAAAACAGGAAAAACAACTTACAATATAAAAAATTTAGTTGTAAGGATATTTTCTTCTGTATTTTTTGCGTTTATGTTTTTTGTAACAATGTTTGCATGTATACTCCTGGACCAAATTAACGCATCAGAAAAAATATTCTGACAACAAAATTTTGCGCAAGTGTTGGAGGTTCGGAACAGTAAAAAGGACTATTAATAAAAGATTAGTGGAAATCTATTGTTTATTTGGGAGAAAGCAGGAAATCACTATTTACAATATGACAAATTTAGTTTTTAGGATATTTTTTGTGATGCGTTAATTTGGTCCAGGAGTATTCTTTGTGCTTATGTTGTTTGTGCCAATGTTTGCATGTATACTCCTGGACAAAATTAACGCATCAGAAAAAAATATTCGGAGAACTACATTTTTCACATTACATATTATAAGTGTTGAAGCTTTGCAATAGTAAAAAGAGCTATTAATAAAGGATTAGTGGAAATCTATTGTTTATTTGGGAAAAAGCAGGAAAACATTATTTACAATATGACAAATTTAGTCATTAGGATATTTTTTTGTGATGGGTTACTTTGGCCCAAGGGTATTTTTTGCGTTTATGTTTTTTGTAACAATGTTTGCATGTATACTCCTGGACAAAATTAACGCATCAGAAAAAAATATTCGGAGAACTACATTTTTTACATTACATATTATAAGTGTTGAAGCTTTGCAATAGTAAAAAGGACTATTAATAAAATATTAGTTGAAATCTATTGTTTATTTGGGAGAAAGCAGGAAATCACTATTTACAATATGACAAATTTAGTTTTTAGGATATTTTTTGTGATGCGTTAATTTGGTCCAGGAGTATTTTTTGCGCGTATGTTTTTTGTAAAAATGTTTGCATGTATACTCCTGGACCAAATTAACGCATCAGAAAAAAATATTCTGACAACAAAATTTTTCGCATTACATATTATAAGTATTGGAGCTTCGTAACAGTAAAAAGGACTATTAATAAAATATTAGTGGAAATCTATTGTTTATTTGTCAGAAAGCAGGAAAACACTATTTACAATATGACAAATTTAGTTTTTAGGATATTTTTTGTGATGCGTTAATTTGGTCCAGGAGTATTTTTTGCGCGTATGTTTTTTGTAACAATGTTTGCATGTATACTCCTGGACCAAATTAACGCATCAGAAAAAATATTCTGACAACAAAACTTTTCACATTACATATTATAAGTGTTGAAGCTTTGCAATAGTAAAAAGGACGATTAATAAAGAATTAGTGAAAATCTATTGTTTATTTGGGAGAAAGCAGAAAAACACTATTTACAATATGACAAATTTAGTTTGTAGGAAACTTTTTCTGGTGCGTTAATTTGGTCCAGGAGTATTTTTTGGGGTGTTGTTTTTTGTAACAATGTTTGCATGTATACTCCTGGTCCAAATTAACGCATCAGAAAAAAATATTCTGACAACAAAACTTTTCACATTACATATTATAAGTGTTGAAGCTTTGCAATAGTAAAAAGGACTATTAATAATGGATTAGTGGAAATCTATTGTTTATTTGGGAGAAAGCAGGAAAACGCTATTTACAATATGACAAATTAAATTTTTAGGATATTTTCCTTTTGATGCGTTAATTTGGCCAGAAGTATTTTTTGCGTTTATGTTTTTTGTAACAATGTTTGCATGTATACTTCTGGACGAAATTAACGCATCAAAAAAACATTTTATGACAACAAGATTTTTTACATTACATATTATAGTTGTTGGAGCTTCACAATAGTAAAAAGGACTATTAATAAAAGATTAGTGAAAATCAATTGTTTATTTGGGGGACAAGAAGAAAAACAATTTACAATATGACAAATTTAGTTTTTAGGATATTTTTTTGTGATGCGTTAATTTGGTCCAAAGGTATTTTTTGCATTTATGTTTTTTGTAACAATGTTTGCATGTATGCTCCTGGACGAAATTAACGCATCAGATAAAAATTTTCTGGGTACAAAATTTTTCACATTACATATTATACGTGTTGGAGCTTCGCAATAATAAAAAGGACTATTAATAAAGAATTAGTGGAAATCTATTATTTATTTGGTGAAAAACAGGAAAAAACTACTTACAATATAAAAAATTTAGTTGTCAGGTTATTTTCTTGTGTATTTTTGGCGTATATGTTTTTTGTAACAATGTTTGCATGTATACTCCTGGACCAAACTAACGCATCAGAAAAAAATATTCTGACAACAAAATTTTTCGCATTACATATTATAAGTGTTGGAGCTTCGCAATAGTAAAAAGGACTATTAATAAAGGATTAGTGGAAATCTATTGTTTATTTGGGAGAAAGCAGGAAAACGCTATTTACAATATGACAAATTTCGTTTTTTGGATATTTTTTGTGATGCGTTAATTTGGTACAGGAGTATTTTTGCGTTTAGGTTGTTTGTGCCAATGTTTGCATGTATACTCCTGGACAAAATTAACGCATCAGAAAAAAATATTCGGAGAACTACATTTTTCACATTACATATTATAAGTGTTGGAGCTTCGCAATAGTGAAAAGGACTACTAATAAAGAATTAGTGGAAATCTATTGTTTAGTTGGGAGAAAGCAGGAAAACACTATTTAGAATATGACAAATTTAGTCTTTAGGATAATTTTTTGTGATGAGTTACTTTGGCCCAGGAGTATTTTTTGCGTTTATGTTTTTTGTAACAATGTTTGCATGTATACTCCTGGACCAAATTAACGCATCAGAAAAAAATATTCTGACAACAAAATTTTTCGCATTACATATTATAAGTATTGGAGCTTCGTAACAGTAAAAAGGACTATTAATAAAATATTAGTGGAAATCTATTGTTTATTTGTCAGAAAGCAGGAAAACACTATTTACAATATGACAAATTTAGTTTTTAGGATATTTTTTGTGATGCGTTAATTTGGTCCAGGAGTATTTTTTGCGTTTATGTTGTTTGTGTCAATGTTTGCATGTATACTCCTGGACAAAATTAACGCATCAGAAAAAAATATTCGGAGAACTACATTTTTCACAGTACATATTATACGTGTTGGAGCTTCGCAATAGTGAAAAGGACTACTTGTTAAGACTCCCGATTTTCGTTAAAGATCTATGTGTAATTCCGCATTTCGCTCCCGCATATTGCAGCATAATTTAAGCCATCGGGCATCTTTCGCAAATTCTTTAACTGTTTGGCACATATGTAGGCCAGATCCCGACATCTGTCGCATAAAGTATCTTAATTAAGGCATTTGCTTCAATCTAGAGGCGAACGCTGTAATGCATGATCATAGCGTCAGAACCTTGCTATGTGACTTCGTAAATCGCTGGTAGATGGAGTCTGCATTTAGTCCACTAGTTAAAAGGCGAGGCCTTGAGGATCAGATTACCGCGCCGGCGAGACGAGCGTGACATACGGGGAAACCCCCCCCGCGCCTTGTTGCGCGCTGTATTTTGGCGAATGCAAGTCAGCACTTCGAACAATAGGTCCTTTATGTACCCGAATGAGTTGCCGATTGATGGAAAGTTTTACGCATGACGTAATTATAAAATTAACGCTGCGTCCTGCCCGTTCCCTCCCGGAGTCCAATTTAAGCTTCGCTATCGCACGGATGTGCAAGTCAACTTAAGAACAAAGAACAACCCCTTTCGTTCTCAGGGGTGCGTTGTACCCTCGGACTTGTGGCAGTTATAAGTGCTTTTCGTTCCTTAAAGTTCCAAGTGCCGGTGTGTACTATCCTTCGCCCATGTTGGCGGATTTGTAATAGGAACGAACACAAAGCATCAATATACAGGGTGAGCAGTTGTGAGTTATCGTTTGGCTCCACCTTGCGACTTCTTCGAAGGATCTTGCCGCCACAATTCTTCGAGTAAGCTGGACAACCGTCCCTACCTGTTCATCAACCCTTGCCGCATCTAAGCTGCTAGCGCAACCCTCTTCTGTAAGCATCGCCAGAGCGTTGAATCTCCAGGTCGGAATCTCCGGCATCAGCACTTCAACAACACAGTTGCTTGGCGTCCTAGCGATGAATCAAGGTATCGTACTAGTAATTAAATAGAACAGTGAATTGCGTATGATACAGTGACGTGCGAAGTTTCGGAACTCACAATCTATCGTATATGCTATTTGTGGGCCGCGTGCTAATTACCCGAGCCCTAGTTATCGTGAAGTAATGTAAATAGAAGCCTTCAGCATAAGTTTATGGAAGCCTGGCTCCGGGAATTGTAAAGAGCCTTGAGGAAAATTAAATCAGTGTATTCCGGGACCTAGGTGACCAACATTCTCAGCGGGTGTGCCGCTTTCTTGGCCTTCAGCCCTTATTGTGTTGCATTGTTTACTAACCCCAATTTGTAGCCTTTGCTACCTGCACACTTGCCTTCGGGCCTGTAACTAGTAAGGTAATAGATTACCCACTTTTAATTTACGTCTTGTTTTTCATTTCAATTATTTGTGTATTATTGTGACTGACAAGAATTGAGTTTCTTGTTGCGTTGTGTATGTATTCCTTTGTACAGGGCCTAAGCAACTGGAGAAAGGACACCCAAAAGGTAGGTGTAAAAGCCAGTGCCGTGGGAGTACCCCTTGGAGTGCAACGCAACGCTACTGCGATTGGTTTTCGACTTTTGACCGGTCGTCAGTTAATCATCAATCTTAAACATCTTTCAAATGTCGTGGCGCCCCATAACCTTGTCTTAATAACCCGATATCGACACCCCGTCGTGGCATTTCGCCCCAAAACGCACCCTAAACCTGTGAACCCTCCCACGCGATTGAGTTCTGGCCGGACATTTGAGCTGTGGGGTACGTGCAGGGGCGGACACTGCTACGAGCATCCCATGGGGTCTTAATGAACAATTTATCGTGTAACAGCTTAATTGGCGCCCAACGTGGGGCCTTGTTTTTGTTGTTAGCGCCATTCCGGCTTTGTTTTTTTCTTTGTTTAGGCGTCGTAATCCAACGTATGACTTTATGCCTTTGTGAAAACAATAATAAGACCGTTTTCATTTGTTTTCCATAGGTTTTTTCTTGTCACTTTGTTTCTTTTAGTGTCTTTTCTTATCCCTTGTGGGTTATCGTGCGTTTTTTCGTGTTTTCTTGCGTTTTCTATTTGTTTTTTCTTGCTCTTCATTGATTTCTATTTGTTTTTTCGTGTTTTCATTTGTTTCCTATTTGTCTTTTCTGGTTTTTTCTTTGTTTTCACTTGTTTTCTTTTGTTTTTCCTTGAGTAAAGACTTTCACTTTGGTGTTTCTTTATCTTTTCTTGTTTCTTTTGATAATTTTTGGTTGAGGTCGTTTTGCCTTCTTGTGTGAAGAGTCCTATTAACTAAACATTGGTTATTGCACCCTTACGTATTGAAACCTTTCTGTTTTCCTTTGCCCAATCATCAAAATGGTTTTGAAAATGCATATTGAACGTTTACTTCAAGCGGAAGCGGAGTATGAGTTGCGAATTAGAGCCCATGATGCCACCGGTACGGTGACCCTTTTGCGCTCTCGGTTACGTGACGTGTTAAAAGATGAGGGACGCATGGAAAAAGTAACGAGACCGGCGTACCCTTATACGTTTGAGGAGGATGTTGCAGCAGTAACATTTTTAACTGAGGAAATTGAAACAAAAATTCAAGCGTATTCAGCGGACCCGACCAAAGAATTGGCGGCGGCTATTGAAACAAAATTTTGTCACGGGTTAGGACGACTTACTAATTGTCCGACAGTAACGAAAGAGGAAAAAGCTACGAAAGATACATTATTCGCCGCGTTGTCTCTTATGCGTTCCGGGTATGAGATTAAACAAATTAAACTCGTTTCAGCTATAGTTGCGCTCGAGACAGACCCGGCACCTTCAAATTTTGGCACCACGACTACCAGTAGTGCTACGTTAGCAACCGTTACGCCTACTGCCACCTCAACAACGACTACGTCATTAACTTCAGTAACGACAACCCCGAGTAAAGTCTCACTAACGCCACGAACAATTTCATATAAAGCCACTCCTGTTTCGCGATGGAATTTACAATTTTCAGGCGACCAAAAAGGATTATCGGTGAATGCTTTCATCGAACGTGCTAATGAATTACGATTGGCTAGGAACCTTACCGAAGACGAATTATTTACGCAGGCCATTGATTTATTTTCGGGTAACGCGTTACTGTGGTATCGAGCCAATAGAACAATACCTACCGATTGGCATGATTTAGTGCGACTTTTGCGATTGGAATTTCAACCAACTAACTATGATGAGCGATTATTAGACGAAATTAGGCGTCGTACTCAAGGTTCGTCGGAGACTATGGGAATTTATATTGCCGTGTTGCGCACCATGTTTTCGCGTTTAACGGAAAGCGTACCGGAAGAAAAGCAGTTGCGGATCATGTTGCGTAATATTTCGCCGTTGTATCAGACTCAACTAGGACTAACGGATATTCGTTCCATTAATGAATTATTACAGTACGGTCGAAAAATCGAGAAGCGTCGCTATGCGATTGAAACATATGTACCGCCGACTCGAAAGAAGACTAACCTTGACACCGAACTCGCGTATGTGGAGACAACTTCTGTTGCCGAAACAACTGAACGTGTCGCCACCATTGAGGCGCCTCGCGCTTCGACAAGTGAGAATAATACTCGTAATCCGACACCAAAATTAACCCTTAAATGTTGGAACTGTGATGAGTCAGGCCATAGGGCCAGCGTATGTCCGCATCCCCGCGGAAAGAAATTTTGTTATCGATGTGGTAAACCGGAAGTAACCGTTAATACGTGCCCACGCTGCAAGTCAGGATCTAAGAGGCAGGGAAACGGTTCCGCGAGACGTTGAACGGTCGAGCGACGTCGACGCGGATTTTCACTAACTCGACTAAATTCATTAAGCAGGTCATTGCCGAACGTGAGCCTCAATTCGTTAAGAATAAGATCATTTTGGATTATGTATTGGAGAGGTCTTTGGATGATCAGCGATCCTATGTAACGGTTAACATCATGGGTTTCAAAATGTTGGCTTTGCTAGATTCAGGCGCTAATCGCACAATTTTAGGAAATAACGGTTGCGAAGTGTTGCGAACCATGGGGTTACGTTTGAATAGGAAGTTACGACCCGTGTGTTCAGTAGCAAACGGACAGACTGTGGAAAGTTTGGGAACTGTCCACTTGCAGATCCAACTCAATGACAAAATTATAACTATCGACGTCTTAATTGTCCCAGATGTACCGCATACTCTGATCTTAGGGATTGATTTTTGTAAATCCGTAGGTATCGTACCCGACGTGTTTCGTGGCGAATGGAAATTTTTCAAACCTAGTTTAGCTACCATTAGTACGCCTACCGAAACTTTGCAGTCAGACTTAGACTTGAGTAAAGAACAACAACTTCAATTAGACACTTTGGTCAGTCAGAATTTTTCGTATACCCAGACGGAACTTGGGTGTGCTAAATACGTAGAACACAAAATTACGATTACGGCCGCACCAATCAAGCAACGGTACTATCCAGTTTCTCCCGCCATGCAAGGGCACATCGACAACGAACTAGATAAAATGCTTAAAGCAGGTGTTGTAGAACGTTCACGATCAGCTTGGTCGAGCCCTATTTTGCTGGTAAAGAAAAAGGATGGTTCCTATCGGTTTTGTGTTGACTTTCGGAAACTTAATAGTGTCACTGACAAGGACGCGTACCCATTACCCTATGTTGCGTCAATTTTGGACCGTCTACGTGACGCGCGTTTTATAACATCTTTGGATATCAAGTCGGCCTATTGGCAAATCAAAATGAGTGATGAGTCAAAGGAACTGACAGCGTTTACAGTGCCTGGACGTGGTTTGTACCAGTTTACGCGTATGCCGTTCGGCTTGCATAATGCATCAGCCACGTGGCAACGGTTTGTCGACCATGTCTTAGGGCCCGAACTCGAGCCATACGTTTTCGTATACCTTGATGATGTGATTATTTGTACCCCGTCATTTGAAAAGCATCTAGAGATTCTTAATGAGGTTCTGCAGCGTCTACAGGACGCAGGCTTAACATTGGGACGTGACAAGTGCCATTTTTGTCAACCCGAGTTGCGATACTTAGGATATGTTGTTAACGGCCAAGGACTCCTGGTCGATCCCGACAAGATATCCGCGATTTTAAATTTACCCCAGCCTAAGAACGTTTCCGAAATCCGACGAGTGGTCGGTATGGCTTCTTGGTACCGGCGATTCATTCCAAATTTTTCGTCAATTATCGCACCTCTAACGTCTTTGTTGAAGAAGAATCAGAAGTTTGAGTGGACCGAGTCGTGTGAACTCGCGTTCGCTACCATCAAAAATTGTTTGGTATCCGCACACATTTTGACGTGCCCTGATTTGAGTCTTCCGTTCACTGTCCAAACGGATGCTTCTAATATTGGCATTGGAGCCGTTTTGACTCAGACCATCGATGGCCATGAGCAAGTGATTTGCTATATTAGTCGCACCCTAACGAAACCCGAACGAAACTTTTCGGTCACAGAACGTGAGTGCTTAGCTGTTTTCTGGGCTATTGAAAAACTTCGACCTTACCTCGAAGGCACTCATTTTATGGTAATTACCGATCACCATTCGTTGATATGGCTTAACAATCTTAAAGAACCTACGGGTAGACTTGCCCGTTGGGCCGTCCGTATTCAGCAGTATGACTTCACCATCAAGCATCGCAAGGGTAAAGACCATGTCGTTCCTGACACGCTATCCCGCGCTGTACCGGTCGTCGATGTTGTCTCAGTACCAGATCCCGATGAGACCGATTCTATCGATCCCGACCCTAGCGAACCTGTATCGCCTGTTGGTCAAACTGACCGATGGTATAGACGAATGCGTCAACGCGTAGCCGAAAAACCCTTTGCGTTCCCAAATTGGAAAGTAGACAGCAACGAGTTGTTTAAACATGTTAATGGCAAATACCCAGACCTTAATGATGGGGATAGTTGGAAAAGAGTCATTCCTAAACCCCAACGTGCCGAAATCTTGCTAAAGAATCACGACGAGCCTACCGCAGGCCATTTAGGGATCTTCAAAACCTTTGGTCGTATCGCCCAACACTATTATTGGCCCAAAATTAAAGCCGACGTAGTACGCTACGTAAATCATTGCACCACGTGTTTGTCTCAAAAACCCGAACAAAAACGTCCTGCTGGCCTAATGTGTCGACACCCGATCGTTACTAAACCTTGGCAGATGGTTTCCATTGACATTGTAGGACCTTTATCCCGCTCTAAAAAGGGTTACGTGTACATTCTATCGATCGCCGATTATTTCACGAAATTCACGCTATTCTTCCCGATGCGTACCGCTACTGCGGCTACAGTTTCAAGATTAATCGAGGACAATGTTTTCTTACTCTTTGGAGCACCTCAGTTTGTACTGGTCGATAACGGTGTACAGTTCCGTAGTAGGGAGTTCCGACATCTAACGGACACCTATAAGTCAAAAATCATCTTTAACGCCTATTATCACGCCCAAGCCAATCCGGTAGAACGGGTGAATCGAGTGTTGAAGACAATGCTAGCATCCTACGTAAAGGACAATCATCGTGATTGGGATAAATATCTTTCAAAAGTTGCTTGCGCTGTACGTACCGCTATTCATAAAGTCACCGGACTGACTCCATATTTCGCAAACTTTGGTAGAGAAATTCAGTTGGAGGGAAATGACCCCGACAACCCTAACGAGACGGATGGTTCCGAACAAATTCAGGTAGCAGACCGTAAAGCCCTAGTACAACGGGCTCCCGCGTTGAAGTCTCTCTATCAGGATATCGTTAAGCGCCTAGATACCGCGTATAAAGCCGCAAAGGCAAAGTACGATTTGCGTAGGCGTCCCGCTCACTTTAACGTTGGTAATACCGTATGGCGTCGCAATCACGTACTCTCCGACGCGACTAAACACTTTAACGCTAAACTAGCACCTAAATTTGTAGGACTTTTTTATATTCAACGGAAAGTTTCGCTTGCCACGTACGAATTATCGGATCAAACTGGCGCCTCTAAAGGCGTCTGGCATGCTAAAGACTTAAAACCTAATCCGACGGGCGACTAAATTCTTGCCGTTTGTTTTCCTTCAATGACTCCGACCTCAGGTCGCTAATCCTTTTTTCCCCTATATTTTTTTTTGGGTTGCCCATCCTTGCTCACGAATAATAACATCTGCTGTGGGAATTACACAATGCGCCGATCCCGTGACGCGCAGCGTGCCCTCTCCAGGTGGATCGTGGACGAAACCTTGGGCTCCCTTATATTTCCCCTGTTTATTTATTGGTTGCAATCTTTGCAAGCATTTCTCCCCGAGTTCCCTTGGTCGGTTGGGAGGAACTGCTCTCGGGTGTAAGTCGTTTACCCGATTTTTGACAAACCCGTATTTGCGACTTATTTCTTGGTTGGTATCACGCTACCTTCTTGGGAACTGATCCCTGTGTTCGATTGGTAGGTTGGACGGAAACTTATGCAGGTGTAAGACATTATTTTACCCGATCTCGACGAGTGCTTCCAGCATTCAGTTTGGTTCAACCAAACGACCCCGTTGGGTCACATTCTTCTTCTCTGCACACTATCTTTACCTTTATTTTCTTCTCTCAGTTCTATCAACCGTGTCCCGGCGACGACTACCAAACCCCTTTGCGCATCTTTATTTTCCATCTTCCAAAACCGTGCTGTTAGGCGATAGCCATGGGCACGGTGTTAAGGTCCAGTCGGTGTTTCGTGCCTATCGTCGCAGTACGTGCCATGTCTGTTTCGGGCATGGTCGGTTTTCGTAGTGTGGAGGGACAGTCGAGCCTGCCGGCGAGACTATTGTATTTTTCGTGTCTGTTGGTGAGTGTTTTGTTTGGTTCCCCGAGGGGACCAAACTTGGTCGTTTAGTGGACCCCTGGTGGAGTACTATTCCTTTTGGGACACCTTGTTCAATGTCGCCCGTCTCCCGTGGCGTAATTCTTTTGGGGGTGCAACTCTGTCCTTTATCGGTTGCCTTAGTTGTCGATGCTTCGTGAACTCGTCACGTTTTGCTGGTATAGCTTTATCTACCGGAGGCGGTAGCATGTGGTGTCCGTCACGACGATTGAGCGACGGAGGAGCTCTTTCGTGGGAGGTACCGATCTTCAATCCCTATCTTCCGTACCTTTTGTTAACTGCGTAGCGGTTTTGTGCTTCGCGCACCATTTCTACCATAGAGGTACCTTACCTTTTGGTCCATCTTTGCTGTTTTCTGTACCCGTTTCGAAGTCCCCTTCTATGATGTCCTTATTGCCTAGTTCGACAACGAGTCGTTGTCCGCGGATGCATTGGCACCTGCCGCTCCCGTTCACGCCGCGTGTGTTGTTTCCCCTTGGGTCTTCTGTAGACTCACCGGCGTGGACCGGTATGTCCCTATACTTAGGCCCATACCTCCGTTTCGGTCCCCCTGGACGTTAATTACCCCTTGCCGTACAGGTATGTTCTATCAGCCAATAATCGTTTTGGCATTGGGCTTTCTACCGCCTATGCCTTGTCTCTGGCCCGTGTAAGCTCTGATCGCACGTGAAATGTGATTTGGGGTCAGGTGTAGCTCGGTCGTCTCGGTTTTCTTTGGACCACTCAAGAGACTTCCGGGGTCAATCTCTTTAAGTAAAGGGGGTGTTAAGACTCCCGATTTTCGTTAAAAATCTATGTGTAATTCCGCATTTCGCTCCCGCATATTGCAGCATAATTTAAGCCATCGGGCATCTTTCGCAAATTCTTTAACTGTTTGGCACATATGTAGGCCAGATCCCGACATCTGTCGCATAAAGTATCTTAATTAAGGCATTTGCTTCAATCTAGAGGCGAACGCTGTAACGCATGATCATAGCGTCAGAACCTTGCTATGTGACTTCGTAAATCGCTGGTAGATGGAGTCTGCATTTAGTCCACTAGTTAAAAGGCGAGGCCTTGAGGATCAGATTACCGCGCCGGCGAGACGAGCGTGACATACGGGGGAACCCCCCCCGCGCCTTGTTGCGCGCTGTATTTTGGCGAATGCAAGTCAGCACTTCGAATGTACCCGAATGAGTTGCCGATTGATGGAAAATTTTACGCATGACGTAATTATAAACTAACGCTGCGTCCTGCGAGTTCCCTCCCAGAGTCCAATTTAAGCTTCGCTATCGCACGGATGTGCAAGTCAACTTAAGAACAAAGAACAACCCCTTTCGTTCTCAGGGGCGCGTTGTACCCTCGGACTTGTGGCAGTTATAAGTGCTTTTCGTTCCTTAAAGTTCCAAGTGCCGGTGTGTACTATCCTTCGCCAATGTTGGCGGATTTGTAATAGGAACGAACACAAAGCATCAATATACAGGGTGAGCAGTTGTGAGTTATCGTTTGGTTCCACCTTGCGACTTCTTCGAAGGATCTTGCCGCCACAATTCTCCGAGTAAGCTGGACAACCGTCCCTACCTGTTCATCAACCCTTGCCGCATCTAAGCTGCTAGCGCAACCCTCTTCTGTAAGCATCGCCAGAGCGTTGAATCTCCAGGTCGGAATCTCCGGCATCAGCACTTCAACAACACAGTTGCTTGGCGTCCTAGCGATGAATCAAGGTATCGTACTAGTAATTAAATAGAACAGTGAATTTCGTATGATACAGTGACGTGCGAAGTTTCGGAACTCACAATCTATCGTATATGCTATTTGTGGGCCGCGTGCTAATTACCCGAGCCCTAGTTATCGTCAAGTAATGTAAATAGAAGCCTTCAGCATAAGTTTATGGAAGCCTGGCTCCGGGAATTGTAGAGAGCCTTGAGGAAAATTAAATCAGTGTATTCCGGGACCTAGGTGACCAACATTCTCAGCCGGTGTGCCGCTTTCTTGGCCTTCAGCCCTTATTGTGTTGCATTGTTTACTAACCCCAATTTGTAGCCTTTGCTACCTGCACACTTGCCTTCGGGCCTGTAACTAGTAAGGTAATAGATTACCCACTTTTAATTTACGTCTTGTTTTTCATTTCAATTATTTGTGTATTATTGTGACTGACAAGAATTGAGTTTCTTGTTGCGTTGTGTATGTATTCCTTTGTACAGGGCCTAAGCAACTGAAGAAAGGACACCCAAAAGGTAGGTGTAAAAGCCAGTGCCGTGGGAGTACCCCTTGGAGTGCAACGCGACGCTACTGCGATTGGTTTTCGACTTTTGACCGGTCGTCAGTTAATCATCAATCTTAAACATCTTTCAAATGTCGTGGCGCCCCATAACCTTGTCTTAATAACCCAATATCGACACCCCGTCGTGGCATTTCGCCCCAAAACGCACCCTAAACCTGTGAAACCTCCCACGCGATTGAGTTCTGGCCGGACATTTGAGCTGCGGGGTACGTGCAGGGGCGGACACTGCTACGAGCAACCCATGGGGTCTTAATGAGCAATTTATCGTGTACCATACTACTAAAGGATTAGTGGAAATCTATTGTTTATTTGGGAGAAAGCAGGAAAACACTATTTACAATATGACAAATTTAGTCTTTAGGATAATTTTTTGTGATGAGTTACTTTGGCCTAGGAGTATTTTTTGCGTTTTTGTTTTTTGTAACAATGTTTGCATGTATACTCCTGGACCAAACTAACGCAACAGTAAAAAAGACTATTAATAAAATATTAGTGGAAATCTATTGTTTATTTGGGAGAAAGCAGGAAAACACTATTTACAATATGACAAATTTAGTTTTTAGGATATTTTTTGTGATGCGTTAATTTGGTCCAGGAGTATTTTTTGCGTTTATGTTGTTTGTGCCAATGTTTGCATGTATACTCCTGGACAAAATTAACGCATCAGAAAAAATATTCGGAGAACTACATTTTTCACATTACATATTATAATTGTTGGAGCTTCGCAACAGTAAAAAGGACTATTAATAAAGGATTAGTGGAAATCTATTGTTTATTTGGGGGAAAACAGGAAAAACAATCTACAATATGACAAATTTAGTTATTAGGATATTTTTTTGTGATGGGTTAATTTGGTCCAGAAGTATTTTTTGCGTTTATGTTTTTTGTAACAATGTTTGCATGTATACTCCTGGACCAAATTAACGCTTCAGAAAAAAATATTCTGACAACAAAAATTTTCGCATTACATATTATAAGTGTTGGAGCTTCGCAATAGTAAAAAGAACTATTAATAAAAAATTAGTGGAAATCTATGGTTTATTTGGGAGAAAGCAGGAAAACACTATTTACAATATGACAAATTTAGTTTTTAGGATATTCTTTGTGATGCGTTAATTTGGTCCAGGAGTATTTTTTGCGTTTATGTTGTTTGTGCCAATGTTTGAATGCATACTCCTGGACAAAATTAAAACATCAGAAAAAAATATTCGGAGAACTACATTTTTCACATTACTTATTATACGTGTTGGAGCTTCGCAATAGTGAAAAGGACTATTAATAAAGGATTAGTGGAAATCTATTGTTTATTTGGGAGAAAGCAGGAAAACACTATTTACAATATGACAAATTTAGTCTTTAGGATATTTGTTTGTGATGAGTTACTTTGGCCCAGGAGTATTTTTTGCCTTTATGTTTTTTGTAACAATGTTTGCATGTATACTCCTGGACGAAATTAACGCATCAGAAAAACATATGACAACAAAATTTTTCACATTACATATTATAACTGTTGGAGCTTCGCAATAGTAAAAAGGACTATTAATAATCTATTTTTTATTTGTGGAAAAACAGGAAAAAACAACTTACAATATAAAAAATTTAGTTGTCAGGATATTTTCTTGTGTATTTTTTGCGTTTATGTTTTTTGTAACAATGTTTGCATGTATACTCCTGGACAAAATGAACGCATCAGATAAAAATATTCTGACAACAAAATTTTTCGCATTACATATTATAAGTGTTGGAGCTTCGCAATAGTAAAAAGGACGATTAATAAAGAATTAGTGGAAATCTATTGTTTATTTGGAAGAAAGCAGGTAAACACTATTTACAATATGACAAATTTAGTTTGTAGGAAATTCTTTCTGATGCGTTAATTTGGTCCAGGAGTATTTTTTGGGGTTTTGCTTTTTGTAACAATGTTTGCATGTATACTCCTGGTCTAAACTAACGCATCAAAAAAAAATATTCTGACAAAAAAAATTTTGACATTACGTATTATGCATTGAAGCTTTGCAATAGTAAAAAGGACTATTAATAAAGGATTAGTAGAAATCTATTGTTTATTTGGGAGAAAGCAGGAAGACGCTATTTACAATATGACAAATTTAGTTTTTAGGATATTTTTTGTGATGCGTTAATTTGGTCCAGGAGTATTTTTTGCGTTTATGTTGTTTTTGCAAATGTTTGCATGTATACTCCTGGACAAAATTAACGCATCAGAAAAAAACATTCTGAGAACTATATTTTTCACATTACATATTATACGTGTTGGAGCTTCGCAATAGTGAAAAGGACTACTAATAAAGGATTAGTGAACATCTATTGCTTATTTGGGAGAAAGCAGGAAAACGCTATTTACAATATGACAAATTTAGTTTCTAGGATATTTTTTTGTGATGCGTTAATTTGGTCCAGAAGTATTTTTTGCGTTTATGTTGTTTGTGCCAATGTTTTCATGTATACTCGTGGACAAAATCAACGCATCAGAAAAAATATTCGGAGAACTACATTTTTCACATTACATATTATAAGTGTTGAAGCTTTGCAATAGTAAAAAGGACTATTAATAAAGGATTAGTGGAAATCTGTTGTTTATTTGGGAGAAAGCAGGAAAACATTATTTACAATATTACAAATTTAGTCATTGGGATATTTTTTTGTGATGAGTTACTTTGGCCCAAGAGTATTATTTGCGTTTATGTTTTTTGTAACAATGTTTGCGTGTATACTCCTGGTCCAAATTAACGCATCAGGAAAAAATATTCTGACAACAAAATTTTTCACATTACATATTACAAGTGTTGAAGCTTTGCAATAGTAAAAAAGACTATTGATAAAGGATTACTGGAAACCTATTGTTTATTTGGGAGAAAGCAGGAAAACGCTATTTACAATATGACAAATTTAGTTTTTAGGATATTTTTTTGTGATGCGTTAATTAGGTCCAGAAGTATTTTTTGCGTTTATGTTTTTTGTAACAATGTTTGCATTTATACTTCTGGACGAAATTAACGCATCAGAAAAACATATTATGACATCAAAGTTTTTTACATTACATATTATAAGTGTTGGAGCTTCATAACAGTAAAAAGGACTATTAATAAAGGATTAGTGAAAATCTATTGTTTATTTGGGGGAAAACAGGAAAAACAATTTACAATATGACAAATTTAGTTTTTAGGATATTTTTTGTCATGCGTTAATTTGGTCCAGAAGTATTTTTTGCGTTTATGTTTTTTGTAACAATGTTTGCATGTATACTCCTGGACGAAGTTAACGCATCAGACAAAAATATTCTGGGTACTAAATTTTCACATTACATATTATACGTGTTGGAGCTTCGCAATAGTAAAAAGGACTATTAATTAAGAATTAGTGTCAATCTATTGTTTATTTGGGGAAAAACAGGAAAAAACGACTTACAATATAAAAAATTTAGTTGTCAGGATACTTTCTTGTGTATTATTGAGGTATATGTTGTTTGTAACAATGTTTGCGTGTATACTCCTGGGCCAAACTAACGCATCAGAAAAAAATATTCTGACAACAAAATTTTTCGCATTACATATTATAAGTGTTGGAGCTTCGCAATAGTAAAAAGGACTATTAATAAAGAATTAGTGGAAATCTATTGTTTATTTGGGAGAAAGCAGGAAAACACTATTTACAATATGACAAATTTAGTTTTTAGGATATTTTTTGTAATGCGTTAATTTGGTCCAGGAGAATTTTTTCCGTTTATGTTGTTTGTGCCAAGGTTTGCATGTATACTCCTGGACAAAATTAACGCAGCAGAAAAAATATTCGGAGAACTACATTTTTCACATGACATATTATACTTGTTGGAGGTTCCCAATAGTAAAAAGGACTATTAATAAAGGATTAGTGGAAACCTATTGTTTATTTGGGGGAAAACAGGAAAAAACAATTTACAATATGACAAATTTAGTTTTTAGGATATTTTTTGTGATGCGTTACTTTGGTCCAGAAGTATTTTTTGCGTTTATGTTTTTTGTAACAATTTTCGCATGTATACTCCTGGACGAAATTACCGCATCCGAAAAACATATTTTGACAACAAAATTTTTCACATTACATATTATAAGTGTTGGAGCTACGCAATAGTAAAAAGGACAATTAATAAAGAATTAGTGGAAATCTATTGTTTCTTTGGGGAAAAACAGGAAAAAACAACTTACAATATAAAAATTTAGTTGTCAGGATAATCTCTTGTGTATTTTTTGCGTTTATGTTTTTTGTAACAATGTTTGCATGTATACTCCTCGACCAACTTAACGCATCAGATAAAAATATTCTGGGAACTAAATTTTTTACATTACATATTATAAGTGTTGGAGCTTCGCAACAGTAAAAACGACTATTAATAAAGTATTAGTGGAAATCTATTATTTATTTAGGAAAAAATCAGGAAAAAACAACTTACAACATGAAAAATTTGGTTTTCAGAATTTTCTTTGTGTGCGTTAATTTGGTCTAGGAGTATTTTTTGCGATTATGTTATTTGTGACAATGTTAGCATGTATACTCCAGGACAAAATTAACTCATCAGAAAAAAATATTCGGAGAACTAAATTTTTCACACTACATATTATACGTGTTGGAGCTTCGCAATAGTAAAAAAGACTATTAATAAAGAATTAGTGGAAATATATTGTTTATTTGTGAAAAAACAGAAAAAAAACAACTTACAATATTAAAAATTTAGTTGTCAGGATATTTTCTTGTAATGCGTTAATTTGGTCCAGGAGTATTTTTTGCGTTTATGTTTTTTGTAACAATGTTTGCATGTATACTCCTGGACCAAATTAACGCATCAGAAAAAAATATTCTGACAACAAAATTTTTCGCATTACATTTTGTAACAATGTTTGCATGTATACTCCTGGACCAAATTGCCGCATCAAAAAAAATATTTTGACAACAAAATTTTTCGCATTACATTTTGTAACAATGTTTGCATGTATACTCCTGGACGAAATTAACGCATCAGAAAAACATATTTTGACAAAAAAAAAATCACATAACATATTATAAGTGTTGGAGCTTCACAATAGTAAAGAGGACTATTAATAAAGGATTATTGGAAAGCTATTGTTTATTTAGGGAAAATAGGAAAAAACAGCTTACAATATGAATAATTTAATTTTCAGCATATTTTTTTGTGATGCGTTAATTTGGTCTAGGAGTATTTTTTGCGTTTATGTTTTTATAACAATGTTTGCATGTATACTCCTGAACCAAATTAACGAATCAGAAAAAATATTCTGAGAACTACATTTTTTACATTACTTATTATAAGTGTTGGAGCTTCGCAACAGTAAAAACGACTATTAATAAAGGATTAGTGGAAATCTATTGTTTATTTGAGGAAAAACATGAAAAAACAATTTACAATATGAAAAATTTAGTTTTCAGGATATTTTCTTGTGATGCGTTAATTTGGTCCAGGAGTATTTTTTGCGTTTATGTTGTTTGTGCCAATGTTTGCATGTATACTCCTGAACCAAATTAACGCATCAAAAAAAAAATATTCTGACAACAAAATTTTTCACATTACATATTATATGTGTTGAAGCTTTGCAATAGTAAAAAGAACTATTAATAAAGGATTAGTGGAAATATATTGTTTATTTGGAAGAAAGCAGGAAAACGCTATTTACAATATGACTAATTTAGTTTTTAGGATATTATTTAGTGATGCGTTAATTTGGTCCAGAAGTATTTTTTGCGTTTATGTTTTTTGTAACAATGTTTGCATGTATACTCCTGGTCCAAATTAACCCATCTGAAAAAAATATTCTGACAACAAAATTTTTCACATTACATATTATATGTGTTGAAGCTTTGCAATAGTAAAAAGAACTATTAATAAAGGATTAGTGGAAATATATTGTTTATTTGGGAGAAAGCAGGAAAACGCTATTTACAATATGACAAATTTAGTTTTTAGGATATTTCTTTGTGATGCGTTAATTTGGTCCAGAAGTATTTTTCGCGTTTTTGTTTTTGTAATAATGTTTGCATTTTAACTCTTGAACCAAATTAACGCATAAAAAAAATATTCTAACAACAAAGTTTTTCACATTACATATAAGTGTTGAAGCTTTGAAATAGTAAAAAGGACTATTAGAAAAGGATTAGTAGCAATCTATTGTTTATTTGGGAGAAAGCAGGAAAACGCTATTACAATATGACAAATTTAGTTTTTAGTATATTTTTTTGTGATGCGTTAATTTGGTCCAGAAGTATTTTTTGCGTTTATGTTTTTTGTAACAATGTTTGCATGTATACTCCTGGTCCAAATTAACCCATCTGAAAAAAATATTCTGACAACAAAATTTTTCACATTACATATTATATGTGTTGAAGCTTTGCAATAGTAAAAAGAACTATTAATAAAGGATTAGTGGAAATATATTGTTTATTTGGAAGAAAGCAGGAAAACGCTATTTACAATATGACTAATTTAGTTTTTAGGATATTATTTAGTGATGCGTTAATTTGGTCCAGAAGTATTTTTTGCGTTTATGTTTTTTGTAACAATGTTTGCATGTATACTCCTGGTCCAAATTAACCCATCTGAAAAAAATATTCTGACAACAAAATTTTTCACATTACATATTATATGTGTTGAAGCTTTGCAATAGTAAAAAGAACTATTAATAAAGGATTAGTGGAAATATATTGTTTATTTGGGAGAAAGCAGGAAAACGCTATTTACAATATGACAAATTTAGTTTTTAGGATATTTCTTTGTGATGCGTTAATTTGGTCCAGAAGTATTTTTCGCGTTTTTGTTTTTGTAATAATGTTTGCATGTTAACTCTTGAACCAAATTAACGCATAAAAAAAAATATTCTAACAACAAAGTTTTTCACATTACATATAAGTGTTGAAGCTTTGAAATAGTAAAAAGGACTATTAGAAAAGGATTAGTAGCAATCTATTGTTTATTTGGGAGAAAGCAGGAAAACGCTATTACAATATGACAAATTTAGTTTTTAGTATATTTTTTTGTGATGCGTTAATTTGGTCCAGAAGTATTTTTTGCGTTTATGTTTTTTGTAACAATGTTTGCATGTATACTCCTGGTCCAAATTAACCCATCTGAAAAAAATATTCTGACAACAAAATTTTTCACATTACATATTATATGTGTTGAAGCTTTGCAATAGTAAAAAGAACTATTAATAAAGGATTAGTGGAAATATATTGTTTATTTGGGAGAAAGCAGGAAAACGCTATTTACAATATGACAAATTTAGTTTTTAGGATATTTCTTTGTGATGCGTTAATTTGGTCCAGAAGTATTTTTCGCGTTTTTTTTTGTAATAATGTTTGCATGTTAACTCCTGAACCAAATTAACGCATCAAAAGAAAATTCTAACAACAAAGTTTTTCACATTACATATAAGTGTTGAAGCTTTGAAATAGTAAAAAGGACTATTAGAAAAGGATTAGTAGCAATCTATTGTTTATTTGGGAGAAAGCAGGAAAACGCTATTTACAATATGACAAATTTAGTTTTTAGTATATTTTTTTGTGATGCGTTAATTTGGTCCAGAAGTATTTTTTGCGTTTATGTTTTTTGTAACAATGTTTGCATGTATACTCCTGGTCCAAATTAACCCATCTGAAAAAAATATTCTGACAACAAAATTTTTCACATTACATATTATATGTGTTGAAGCTTTGCAATAGTAAAAAGAACTATTAATAAAGGATTAGTGGAAATATATTGTTTATTTGGGAGAAAGCAGGAAAACGCTATTTACAATATGACAAATTTAGTTTTTAGGATATTTCTTTGTGATGCGTTAATTTGGTCCAGAAGTATTTTTCGCGTTTTTGTTTTTGTAATAATGTTTGCATGTTAACTCCTGAACCAAATTAAAGCATCAAAAAAAATATTCTAACAACAAAGTTTTTCACATTACATATAAGTGTTGAAGCTTTGAAATAGTAAAAAGGACTATTAGAAAAGGATTAGTAGCAATCTATTGTTTATTTGGGAGAAAGCAGGAAAACGCTATTTACAATATGACAAATTTAGTTTTTAGTATATTTTTTTGTGATGCGTTAATTTGGTCCAGAAGTATTTTTTGCGTTTATGTTTTTTGTAACAATGTTTACATGTATACTCCTGGTCAAATTAACGCATCAGAAAAACATAATTTGACAACAAAATTTTTCACATTACATATTATAAGTGTTGGTGAACAGAAATGCTTGAGAGGCTGTGTCAGGACTCCGTTACTTTGCGCTGATTCTATCCCTAATTTTAAGCGAGTAGATGAGACTGCATCTACGCTTTAAGCCAGCTTAGTCAATGGCACTTAAAGGGACGACGGTTAAACCACTTCTGAGATGCAGCCTCACATCTCGACAGTATTATGGCTTGGTATAGAAGTGGCGACGTAGTGAATGAATCAAACATTAAATGCAGATTGATTTTTATTATGAAAATAGACTAGTATTTATACAAAACAAAAAATGCTTAACGCAGTAACAATATCAAAGTTCATATATACAGTTTAATAGGACAAAGTGTTTAAATTACAAAGCAGCAGATAAGCAATTTGTGCAGTTTTTATTTCCTGATAGAGCGAAGGTCGCCCGTTGAACTTACTACTGTAGGTCGCAATTATGCAAGGAGTGCAGAATTGCATTTTCCTGGTCTTTAACTCGTATGATTGCGTAATAACACTGGCTTTTAAATTACGAATAATGTTTCGTAAATTTGAACTGAAATATATAGTTTTTAATCTAATTTAAACATATTAAATTTAGTAATTATGAGGCAAAGACTGGTAATTGCAACATTAAATTTTTCTTGCTAATAAATGGGAATTGCATTTAAAAGCATGTAACTGGATTTCGTAAATTTTAGAAAATAAAATTTATGTGTGTTTAAATCAAGTTTAAACATATTGCCAATTTTAGTCCGAAGAAAAAGAAAAGAAAATTATATTGTTTCTTCCACATTAAGGGTTTTTAGAGGATATTCTTCTACGGCTGACTGGCGTTGTTTGGATTGATGCTTCCTTCGGTTGATCCTTTTCCGAATGTAGTAGAAGGCTCCTATTAGAGCGGCGGCTCCCAATATGCCGCCGGTGATCCCGCTGGATAGATAGGAGTGGTGGCGGATGGTTTTCCATGTCACGTCTTTTAGACGCTGTTGATGAAGTAGCGACGTCGGATGGGTCTCCATGCTACTTCCTTCAGATGATGTTGCAGGTCTAACCGAGAGGGTTGTAAATCCTCGAAGTGGTTTGGTTGCTGCAACACTGGCTCCTTTGCTATTTCTGTAAAAGAGCTTTTGTGTTATTGTGTCGTTGACTATGTTACCAATTGGTTTGGAACATCCTGCCAACGTCCATCGACTGCCTCTTCCTTTGGAGACGATTATTATATGAGTGAATACGATAATTAATATCACTCTTGCCGGGGTTAGCTTTTTTAGAAGATGCCGCATCGGTATTCCACATTGCGTATTTTTGGTAAATTCCCTCGCGGACTTTAATAAGCCGTCTTCTTGATTCCATCTTCTACGAGGGGCTAAGTGCTTAGCGAACTCGGAGGTTTGCTCGCTTGCTACATCTCTTGATGCCATTTCTTGATGCCACCCTCCACTAGGTGCTAATTGTTTATTGAACTCGGAGGGTTTCTCGATTGCTGCAGTTCCTGCTGCAACTTCTTGACTCCATCCATCGCTAGGTGCGAAGTGTTTGGTGTCGGATTTTTCTTTTTCTGAATTCCTGGCTGCTGCCATTTCTAGGTTCCACCCTACACCGGGTGCTAAGTATTTAGCGAACTCGGAGGTGTTGTTGTTAGCAGCAGTTATTGCTGCAACTGCTTGGCTCCATCTATCGCTAGAAGCTGCTGTAGAAACATCTGGAGGAGTTCCAACGAGTTGTTCGTGGCCTGCAATTTCTGGGCTGCATCCACTGCTTGGAGCTGCTGTAGAAGTTTCAACGAGTTGTTTGTAGCCTGCAATTTCCTTTTCTTTCTGTCCATCGAGTTGGTGAATGGAAACTTCGTGAATGGAGACTTCGTGAACGAGGATTTTGGAAACTCCATGCACTTGATGATTTTCTCGTGGATGAGAAGATGCTATTTTTTCACATTCGATGATAACAGGATGTTGAACTTCCGTATTCTTTATATTGGCAGCTGCTATTGCTCGTTCTTTCGCTGTAGGATCGGTTGTTGAGATTTTCTTCACCTGCTGGATTGTTATTCCTGGGATGGATCCATTTGATGCGGGATGAATCTCTTTAACTGTCTCAATAAATTTTTCCTTGCATACCCGATCTTCCGTGGAAAGTTTTCTTTGTGTGGGCACTTCTTCGATGTCCCAGAATTTCTGCAACTGATATTCTTCTCCAATTTGCCACGAGTTGCCAATCGTGGTATTGACCTTCATGTAGTTGTCCCGATGTTGATTGATTTGAGCCACTGTGTCTGTGAATTTATTCTCACATACCTGATCATCTGGGGAAATTTTTCGTTGAGTGGGAACTTCTTCTATGTTCCAGAATTTTTGTAACTGATATTCTTCTCCAATTTTGGCAACCATGGTGTTGACTTTAATGCTGTCGTTATGTTGTCTTCCAATGGTTCCAGATAATATCCAACCCAGTTTGGTATTTTGTCCCAAGATGTTATCCTTGGTTCTAGTGATTCCTTCTAGAATTATTTTAGAATATTCTTCGGCGCCTAGAATTATGTCTATGGGGCCAGGTTGGTTGAAGGTTGGATCGGCGATGAAAACATTGCTCCAGGAATTAATATTTATATTTGGGATGGGGGATGAAGGCATGGCTTTGGTAAGTTTAGGAAGTATTAGTAGATTGACAGGTAGGGAAAAGTTACTTGAAAATCTCGGTGTGATCAAACCTGGGATTTTCCATTTGGCAATTTTTGGCTCGCTGTTCCCAATTCCTGTGATTTCAGCTCGAACTTTGGTCCTGGGTAACGCCAATAATTCGGCTGATGCTTCCGTGATAAATGACCCCTGAGATCCGGGATCTATTAATACTCGTAATAGATGAGTCATCCCGGATGCTGCCTTTACTTGAACCATTGCTGTGGCAAGTAGAACTTGGCTCTCCTGTGCGCCTAAATTGGCGGTGATGAGGTCCGACTTCGGCTTCTTTTCTGGAGCGTTGGAAGTCTTCATAGCTGCTGCATGAGCTGACGTTCTCATCCTTTGGGCAGGGAGCGGCCTTGATGGTGGCTGCGCCTTATGAAGCAGTGTATGATGCGGGAAGCGACAGATCCTACAATTAAAATAGGCACGACATGGAATATTTGAATCGTGCCGCAAGCATCGATAGCACAATCGATTGGTTTTTACTGCTTCTAGTTTTTCATGGGTAGGTAGCCTCTGGAATTGACTACAGTTGTCGATGTAATGATCCCCATGGCACAGCTTGCAATTTAGGGATGCGGAAGCGTAATTCTTCTGTGGTCTTTCCTGCGCGGGCTTTCGAGCTCCATCTATGGATTCTAGGGATTGGAACCGCACTTGCAGGAAAGCCATTAAATTTTGGTGATCCTGGACTTCATTTGGACATTGAAGCGACTGTTCATATAATTTGTTGGTTTCAGGATCCCATTTTCGAGCGATAGCTCTGTTAATCCACGGACCCCAACTGCCCGTGGAGGTACCTAAATTTTTGATTGCCTCCACACATTCCTTGATGGAGTCGTGCAATCGTTTTAACCCTTGGGCTGACTCTTTGGAGAGGACCGGCAGATCGAATATGGTATCTAGCAATTTAGTTAAAATAAGGCGATTATTTTGATACCTTTGTTGCAGCAGATTCCAGGCGGTGTTGTAGTTTGCTTGGGTAACAGCTAGATGCTGGATCAGTCGGCTTGGCTCTCCCTTAAGATGCGTCTTTAAATATTGCATCTTGATGACATCGTCCATATTCTGGTTGTCATCTACTAATTTGGTGAACAGGTCCTTAAAAGTGGCCCATTCCTCATAATTTCCCTCGTATATGGGAATTTTGACTTGAGGAAGCGAGATGGCTGCTGCTTGCTCGTTCCTTGTCGGCGCTTGCAATAAAATAATTAAATTTCTATACCTGTCTTCCAACGTAGTATATTCAGGACTGAAGTGCATTTGTTCTGAAGCCATGTCGTTTGACATAACTTCTTCGTCCATCTCGACCACACGATCCCATTTTTCTCTTAATTCCCTTGTCGTGATGGCGGGCCTCCCTAATTCTTGTGTTAGCTCGGCGTCGTCCATTGCTTGCTTAAAAGTCTGAATCCGAATCTGCAGTTTTCGGATACGAACCTTTTGCTCGGGGTTGGCCACCATTTCCTCTTGCGTTCTGCTTACGGAGGGGTTGGAAATTTCCGTTGCTTTTGAACAGCTCTGCAAGTAACTTTTTGCTTCGCCGTATATGGCTTTAATTTGGTCGTAATACCCTGTTTTAAAATAATTATGAGTTGGAATACTTAGCTGCCCCATTTATGCATGATTTTTAGTTGCAGTGTTACAAAGTTCGTCCAGCGTTTTGTTGCGACTGGCGATGTAGGCTTCATTTTTTCGGCTGGCAGGGTCCTTTTTGCTGTTGGATAATATTTGCTTTATCTTCTGCGCGAGCTCTTCTTGGGCGACAGCTAAGTTGTTGAATTCCTCCATGTTGTTGGCCATTTTCTGGGAACTGGGTGGTTGGCAGATGTTGTCTTCTTCTCGGGATGTGTTTTTTCGTTAGTTGGAGACAGATCCGGCTCGAAGGACCATGAACAGAAATGCTTGAGAGGCTGTGTCAGGACTCCGTTACTTTGCGCTGATTCTATCCCTAATTTTAAGCGCGTAGATGAGACTGCATCTACGCTTTAAGCCAGCTTAGTCAATGGCACTTAAAGGGACGACGGTTAAACCACTTCTGAGATGCAGCCTCACATCTCGACAGTATTATGGCTTGGTATAGAAGTGGCGACGTAGTGAATGAATCAAACATTAAATGCAGATTGATTTTTATTATGAAAATAGACTAGTATTTATACAAAACAAAAAATGCTTAACGCAGTAACAATATCAAAGTTCATATATACAGTTTAATAGGACAAAGTGTTTAAATTACAAAGCAGCAGATAAGCAATTTGTGCAGTTTTTATTTCCTGATAGAGCGAAGGTCGCCCGTTGAACTTACTACTGTAGGTCGCAATTATGCAAGGAGTGCAGAATTGCATTTTCCTGATCTTTAACTCGTATGATTGCGTAATAACACTGGCTTTTAAATTACGAATAATGTTTCGTAAATTTGAACTGAAATATATAGTTTTTAATCTAATTTAAACATATTAAATTTAGTAATTATGAGGCAAAGACTGGTAATTGCAACATTAAATTTTTCTTGCTAATAAATGGGAATTGCATTTAAAAGCATGCAACTGGATTTCGTAAATTTTAGAAAATAAAATTTATGTGTGTTTAAATCAAGTTTAAACAGTTGGAGCTTCACAATAGTAAAAAGGACTATTAATAAAGGATTAGTGGAAATCTATTGTTTATTTGGGAGAAAGCAGGAAAACACTATTTACAATATGACAAATTTAGTTTTTAGGAAATTTTTTTTGATGCGTTAATTTGGTCCAGGAGTATTTTTTCGTTTTTGTTTTTTGTAACAATGTTTGCATTTATACTCCTGGTCCAAATTAACGCATCTGAAAAAAATATTCTGACAACAAAATTTTTCACATTACATATTATAAGTGTTGAAGCTTGGCAATAGTAAAAAGGACTATTAATAAAGGATTAATGGAAATCTATTGTTTATTTGGGGAAAAACAGGAAAAAACCATTTACAATATGAAAAATTTAGTTTTCAAGATATTTTCTTGTGATGCGTTATTTAATCCAGGAGTATTTTTTGCGTTTATATTGTTTGTGCCAATGTTTGCATGTATACTCCTGGACAAAATTAACGCATCAGAAAAAAATATTCTGAGAACTATATTCTTCACATTACATATTATACGTGTTGGAGCTTCGCAATAGCGAAAAGGACTATTAATAAAGGATTAGTGGAAATCTATTGTTCATATGGGGAAAAATAGGAAAAAACAGCTTACAATATGAATAATTTAATTTTCAGGATATTTTCTGTGATGCGTTAATTTGGTCTAGAAGTATTCTTTGTAACAATGTTTGCATGTATACTCCTGGACGAAATTAACGTTTCAGAAAAACATATTTTGACAACAAAATTTTTCACATTACATTATATAAGTGTTGTAGCTTCGCAATAGTAAAAAGGACTATTAATAAGGAATTAGTGGAAATTTATTGTTTATTTGGTGAAAAACAGGAAAAAACAACTTACAATATTAAAAATTTAGTTGTCAGGATATTTTCTTGTGTATTTTTTGCGTTTATGTTTTTTGTAACAATGTTTGCATGCATACTCCTGGACCAAATTAACGCAGAAAAAAATAGTCTGACAACAAAATTTTTCGCATTACATATTATAAGTGTTGGAGCTTCGCAATAGTAAAAAGGACTATTAATAAAGAATTAGTGGAAATCTATTGTCTATTTGGGAGAAAGCAGGAAAACGCTATTTACTATATGACAAATTTAGTTTTTAAGATATTTTTTGTGATGCGTTAATTTGGTCCAGGAGTATTTTTTGCGTTTATGTTGTTTGTGCCAATGTTTGAATGTATACTCCTGGACAAAATTAACGCATCAGAAGAAAATATTCTGAGAACTACATTTTTCACATTACATATTATAAGTGTTGGAGCTTCGCAATAGTAAATAGGACTATTAATAAAGGATTAGTGGAAATCTATTGTTTATTTGGGGAAAAACAGGAAAAAACAACTTACAATATTAAAAATTTAGTTGTCAGGATATTTTCTTGTGTATTTTTTGCGTTTATGTTTTTTGTAACAATGTTTGCATGCATACTCCTGGACCAAATTAACGCAGAAAAAAATAGTCTGACAACAAAATTTTTCGCATTACATATTATAAGTGTTGGAGCTTCGCAATAGTAAAAAGGACTATTAATAAAGAATTAGTGGAAATCTATTGTCTATTTGGGAGAAAGCAGGAAAACGCTATTTACAATATGACAATTTAGTTTTTAGGATACTTTTTGTGATGCGTTAATTTGGTCCAGGAGTATTTTTTGCGTTTATGTTGTTTGTGCCAATGTTTGCATGTATACTCCTGGACAAAATTAACGCATCAGAAGAAAATATTCTGAGAACTACATTTTTCACATTACATATTATAAGTGTTGGAGCTTCGCAATAGTAAATAGGACTATTAATAAAGGATTAGTGGAAATCTATTGTTTATTTGGGGAAAAACAGGAAAAAACAATTTACAATATGAAAAATTTTGTTTTCAGGATATTTTCTTGTGTATTTTTTGCGTTTATGTTTTTTGTAACAATGTTTGCATGCATACTCCTGGACCAAATTAACGCAGAAAAAAATAGTCTGACAACAAAATTTTTCGCATTACATATTATAAGTGTTGGAGCTTCGCAATAGTAAAAAGGACTATTAATAAAGGATTAGTGGAAATATATTGTTTATTCGGGAGAAAGCAGG
This sequence comes from Agriotes lineatus, assembly GCA_940337035.1. NCBI lineage: Eukaryota > Metazoa > Arthropoda > Insecta > Coleoptera > Elateridae > Agriotes > Agriotes lineatus. The sequence goes on along the minus strand of CALNHX010002751.1, from coordinate 118,345 downwards.
AAAACGCTATTTACAATATGACAAATTTAGTTTTTAGGATATTTCTTTGTGATGCGTTAATTTGGTCCAGAAGTATTTTTCGCGTTTTTGTTTTTGTAATAATGTTTGCATGTTAACTCCTGAACCAAATTAACGCATCAACAAAAATATTCTGACAACAAAATTTTTCACATTACATATTATAAGTGTTAAAGCTTTGCATTAGTAAAAAGGACTATTAATAAAGGATTAGTGGAAATATATTGTTTATTTGGGAGAAAGAAGGAAAACGCTATTTACAATATGACAAATTTAGTTTTTAGGATATTTCTTTGTGATGCGTTAATTTGGTCCAGATGTATTTTTCGCGTTTTTGTTTTTGTAATAATGTTTGCATGTTAACTCCTGAACCAAACTAACGCATCAAAAAAAAATATTCTGACAACAAAATTTTTCACATTACATATTATAAGTGTTAAAGCTTTGCATTAGTAAAAAGGACTAGTAATAAAGGATTAGTGGAAATATATTGTTTATTTGGGAGAAAGCAGGAAAACGCTATTTACAATATGACTAATTTAGTTTTTAGGATATTATTTAGTGATGCGTTAATTTGGTCCAGAAGTATTTTTTGCGTTTATGTTTTTTGTAACAATGTTTGCATGTATACTCCTGGACCAAATTAACGCATCAAAAAAAAAATTCTAACAACAAAGTTTTTCACATTACATATAAGTGTTGAAGCTTTGAAATAGTAAAAAGGACTATTAATAAAGGATTAGTGGAAATCTATTGTCTATTTGGGAGAAAGCAGGAAAACGCTATTTACTATATGACAAATTTAGTTTTTAGGATATTTTTTGTGATGCGTTAATTTGGTCCAGGAGTATTTTTTGCGTTTATGTTGTTTGTGCCAATGTTTGCATGTATACTCCTGGACAAAATTAACGCATCAGAAGAAAATATTCTGAGAACTACATTTTTCACATTACATATTATAAGTGTTGGAGCTTCGCAATAGTAAATAGGACTATTAATAAAGGATTAGTGGAAATCTATTGTTTATTTGGGGAAAAACAGGAAAAAACAACTTACAATATTAAAAATTTAGTTGTCAGGATATTTTCTTGTGTATTTTTTGCGTTTATGTTTTTTGTAACAATGTTTGCATGCATACTCCTGGACCAAATTAACGCAGAAAAAAATAGTCTGACAACAAAATTTTTCGCATTACATATTATAAGTGTTGGAGCTTCGCAATAGTAAAAAGGACTATTAATAAAGAATTAGTGGAAATCTATTGTCTATTTGGGAGAAAGCAGGAAAACGCTATTTACTATATGACAAATTTAGTTTTTAGGATATTTTTTGTGATGCGTTAATTTGGTCCAGGAGTATTTTTTGCGTTTATGTTGTTTGTGCCAATGTTTGCATGTATACTCCTGGACAAAATTAACGCATCAGAAGAAAATATTCTGAGAACTACATTTTTCACATTACATATTATAAGTGTTGGAGCTTCGCAATAGTAAATAGGACTATTAATAAAGGATTAGTGGAAATCTATTGTTTATTTGGGGAAAAACAGGAAAAAACAATTTACAATATGAAAAATTTTGTTTTCAGGATATTTTCTTGTGTATTTTTTGCGTTTATGTTTTTTGTAACAATGTTTGCATGCATACTCCTGGACCAAATTAACCCTCGAGCGGGCGCGCCTTGATTCATTACATGACCGGGCGCTTGGCGCACAGCGTGCGCCAGCTGTTTCTAAGGGCTTTTACTATTGAAAAAAATTTTTTTACTTTCCCTTATATTTTTCTTGAGCGTTCCAAGTAATGTAATTTTGTAGTCCCTCAATAACGTTTGTGCTAAAGTATAATAGGTTTGTCAGTTTGCTTTCTATCATCCTTTGTGTCATGGTCATCAAATCGAAGGCATCGCAGCAGAAGAAAAAGCGTTTATAACTCATCACTTGTCTTTTTATTGCAAATCCACCATCTGCTTCCCAGAGTTCCTCAACACTTGAATGATTGCCTTTCTTCACACCAATAAAATATGGTAGGTCAAAAACTGCCAAAATTTCGCTCTTCTCGGTGTGTCTCTTTCTCTCAAATAGTTCACAGAATTTCTTTTCAACGTAATTTACTTATTAGTGCATTCTACAATTTCTTCTATCATGCTGGAATCAATAAATGCATCCCATGCAGAAATTTCACTTATAAGTCCTCTAGCTCTGTTTGTAGGACCGGGAACGATGTTTAGTATATTTTTACATTTGACTTTCGATTTTTTGGTGGTATTTGATTTATCCCATGTCGTTCTTTGGTCTTTTCCGATAAACTTTTTCGCTGTCGATTTCCATTTCGGAATCAGTGTCATGATCACTTTTAGTTACAACTTCCTCATTTTCATAGACGTCCTCTTCATCGTCAAAAGGTTGTTCAACGTCTGACTCATCTTCATTTAAAATTTTGTATAATTCGTCATCGGTGAGATATTTTCTAACCCTGTAAGGCAAAATATATGTAAACATAACCTAAAAATATGATTTTACACAAAGACTGTAAAAATATTTAGTAGCGAATTTTTTAAATCTCTGAAAATATTTACTTACATGACCAGGCGCGCGGTGCACAATGTGCGGCAACTGTGCAATTTGACAAAGGCCGCAAAGTTTTCCAGAAACGTTGGGGATTAAAAGTCGGACGAACGAATAGTTCGAAGCACAAAAGCATACCGGAGGAATACCTAGAGGGGCAGTGTGCAATTATGCATATTTACAATACCATTGGCTGATAGGTGGGGCTGGCGCACTCTGTGCGCCAACGCGCCCGCTCGAGGGTTAACGCAGAAAAAAATAGTCTGACAACAAAATTTTTCGCATTACATATTATAAGTGTTGGAGCTTCGCAATAGTAAAAAGGACTATTAATAAAGAATTAGTGGAAATCTATTGTCTATTTGGGAGAAAGCAGGAAAACGCTATTTACTATATGACAAATTTAGTTTTTAGGATATTTTTTGTGATGCGTTAATTTGGTCCAGGAGTATTTTTTGCGTTTATGTTGTTTGTGCCAATGTTTGCATGTATACTCCTGGACAAAATTAACGCATCAGAAGAAAATATTCTGAGAACTACATTTTTCACATTACATATTATAAGTGTTGGAGCTTCGCAATAGTAAATAGGACTATTAATAAAGGATTAGTGGAAATCTATTGTTTATTTGGGGAAAAACAGGAAAAAACAACTTACAATATTAAAAATTTAGTTGTCAGGATATTTTCTTGTGTATTTTTTGCGTTTATGTTTTTTGTAACAATGTTTGCATGCATACTCCTGGACCAAATTAACGCAGAAAAAAATAGTCTGACAACAAAATTTTTCGCATTACATATTATAAGTGTTGGAGCTTCGCAATAGTAAAAAGGACTATTAATAAAGAATTAGTGGAAATCTATTGTCTATTTGGGAGAAAGCAGGAAAACGCTATTTACTATATGACAAATTTAGTTTTTAGGATATTTTTTGTGATGCGTTAATTTGGTCCAGGAGTATTTTTTGCGTTTATGTTGTTTGTAACAATGTTTGCATGTATACTCCTGGACAAAATTAACGCATCAGAAGAAAATATTCTGAGAACTACATTTTTCACATTACATATTATAAGTGTTGGAGCTTCGCAATAGTAAATAGGACTATTAATAAAGGATTAGTGGAAATCTATTGTTTATTTGGGGAAAAACAGGAAAAAACAATTTACAATATGAAAAATTTTGTTTTCAGGATATTTTCTTGTGTATTTTTTGCGTTTATGTTTTTTGTAACAATGTTTGCATGCATACTCCTGGACCAAATTAACGCAGAAAAAAATAGTCTGACAACAAAATGTTTCGCATTACATATTATAAGTGTTGGAGCTTCGCAATAGTAAAAAGGACTATTAATAAAGAATTAGTGGAAATCTATTGTCTATTTGGGAGAAAGCAGGAAAACGCTATTTACTATATGACAAATTTAGTTTTTAGGATATTTTTTGTGATTCGTTAATTTGGTCCAGGAGTATTTTTTGCGTTTATGTTGTTTGTGCCAATGTTTGCATGTATACTCCTGGACAAAATTAACGCATCAGAAGAAAATATTCTGAGAACTACATTTTTCACATTACATATTATAAGTGTTGGAGCTTCGCAATAGTAAATAGGACTATTAATAAAGGATTAGTGGAAATCTATTGTTTATTTGGGGAAAAACAGGAAAAAACAACTTACAATATTAAAAATTTAATTGTCAGGATATTTTCTTGTGTATTTTTTGCGTTTATGTTTTTTGTAACAATGTTTGCATGCATACTCCTGGACCAAATTAACGCAGAAAAAAATAGTCTGACAACAAAATTTTTCGCATTACATATTATAAGTGTTGGAGCTTCGCAATAGTAAAAAGGACTATTAATAAAGAATTAGTGGAAATCTATTGTCTATTTGGGAGAAAGCAGGAAAACGCTATTTACTATATGACAAATTTAGTTTTTAGGATATTTTTTGTAATGCGTTAATTTGGTTCAGGAGTATTTTTTGCGTTTATGTTGTTTGTGCCAATGTTTGCATGTATACTCCTGGACAAAATTAACGCATCAGAAGAAAATATTCTGAGAACTACATTTTTCACATTACATATTATAAGTGTTGGAGCTTCGCAATAGTAAATAGGACTATTAATAAAGGATTAGTGGAAATCAATTGTTTATTTGGGGAAAAACAGGAAAAAACAACTTACAATATTAAAAATTTAGTTGTCAGGATATTTTCTTGTGTATTTTTTGCGTTTATGTTTTTTGTAACAATGTTTGCATGCATACTCCTGGACCAAATTAACGCAGAAAAAAATAGTCTGACAACAAAATTTTTCGCATTACATATTATAAGTGTTGGAGCTTCGCAATAGTAAAAAGGACTATTAATAAAGGATTAGTGGAAATATATTGTTTATTTGGGAGAAAGCAGGAAAACGCTATTTACAATATGACAAATTTAGTTTTTAGGATATTTCTTTGTGATGCGTTAATTTGGTCCAGATGTATTTTTCGCGTTTTTGTTTTTGTAATAATGTTTGCATGTTAACTCCTGAACCAAATTAACGCATCAAAAAAAAATATTCTGACAACAAAATTTTTCACATTACATATTATAAGTGTTAAAGCTTTGCATTAGTAAAAAGGACTATTAATAAAGGATTAGTGGAAATATATTGTTTATTTGGGAGAAAGCAGGAAAACGCTATTTACAATATGACTAATTTAGTTTTTAGGATATTATTTAGTGATGCGTTAATTTGGTCCAGAAGTATTTTTTGCGTTTATGTTTTTTGTAACAATGTTTGCATGTATACTCCTGGACCAAATTAACGCATCAAAAAAAAAAATTCTAAGAACAAAGTTTTTCACATTACATATAAGTGTTGAAGCTTTGAAATAGTAAAAAGGACTATTAATAAAGGATTAGTGGAAATCTATTGTCTATTTGGGAGAAAGCAGGAAAACGTTATTTACTATATGACAAATTTAGTTTTTAGGATATTTTTTGTGATGCGTTAATTTGGTCCAGGAGTATTTTTTGCGTTTATGTTGTTTGTGCCAATGTTTGCATGTAAACTCCTGGACAAAATTAACGCATCAGAAGAAAATATTCTGAGAACTACATTTTTCACATTACATATTATAAGTGTTGGAGCTTCGCAATAGTAAATAGGACTATTAATAAAGGATTAGTGGAAATCTATTGTTTATTTAGGGAAAAACAGGAAAAAACAACTTACAATATTAAAAATTTAGTTGTCAGGATATTTTCTTGTGTATTTTTTGCGTTTATGTTTTTTGTAACAATGTTTGCATGCATACTCCTGGACCAAATTAACGCAGAAAAAAATAGTCTGACAACAAAATTTTTCGCATTACATATTATAAGTGTTGGAGCTTCGCAATAGTAAAAAGGACTATTAATAAAGAATTAGTGGAAATCTATTGTCTATTTGGGAGAAAGCAGGAAAACGCTATTTACTATATGACAAATTTAGTTTTTAGGATATTTTTTGTGATGCGTTAATTTGGTCCAGGAGTATTTTTTGCGTTTATGTTGTTTGTGCCAATGTTTGCATGTATACTCCTGGACAAAATTAACGCATCAGAAGAAAATATTCTGAGAACTACATTTTTCACATTACATATTATAAGTGTTGGAGCTTCGCAATAGTAAATAGGACTATTAATAAAGGATTAGTGGAAATCTATTGTTTATTTGGGGAAAAACAGGAAAAAACAATTTACAATATGAAAAATTTTGTTTTCAGGATATTTTCTTGTGTATTTTTTGCGTTTATGTTTTTTGTAACAATGTTTGCATGCATACTCCTGGACCAAATTAACGCAGAAAAAAATAGTCTGACAACAAAATTTTTCGCATTACATATTATAAGTGTTGGAGCTTCGCAATAGTAAAAAGGACTATTAATAAAGAATTAGTGGAAATCTATTGTCTATTTGGGAGAAAGCAGGAAAACGCTATTTACTATATGACAAATTTAGTTTTTAGGATATTTTTTGTGATGCGTTAATTTGGTCCAGGAGTATTTTTTGCGTTTATGTTGTTTGTGCCAATGTTTGCATGTATACTCCTGGACAAAATTAACGCATCAGAAGAAAATATTCTGAGAACTACATTTTTCACATTACATATTATAAGTGTTGGAGCTTCGCAATAATAAATAAGACTATTAATAAAGGATTAGTGGAAATCTATTGTTTATTTGGGGAAAAACAGGAAAAAACAATTTACAATATGAAAAATTTTGTTTTCAGGATATTTTCTTGTGTATTTTTTGCGTTTATGTTTTTTGTAACAATGTTTGCATGCATACTCCTGGACCAAATTAACGCAGAAAAAAATAGTCTGACAACAAAATTTTTTGCATTACATATTATAAGTGTTGGAGCTTCGCAATAGTAAAAAGGACTATTAATAAAGGATTAGTGGAAATATATTGTTTATTTGGGAGAAAGCAGGAAAACGCTATTTACAATATGACAAATTTAGTTTTTAGGATATTTCTTTGTGATGCGTTAATTTGGTCCAGAAGTATTTTTCGCGTTTTTGTTTTTGTTATAATGTTTGCATGTTAACTCCTGAACCAAATTAACGCATCAAAAAAAAAATATTCTGACAACAAAATTTTTCACATTACATATTATAAGTGTTAAAGCTTTGCATTAGTAAAAAGGACTATTAATAAAGGATTAGTGGAAATATATTGTTTATTTGGGAGAAAGAAGGAAAACGCTATTTACAATATGACAAATTTAGTTTTTAGGATATTTCTTTGTGATGCGTTAATTTGGTCCAGATGTATTTTTCGCGTTTTTGTTTTTGTAATAATGTTTGCATGTTAACTCCTGAACCAAATTAACGCATCAAAAAAAAATATTCTGACAACAAAATTTTTCACATTACATATTATAAGTGTTAAAGCTTTGCATTAGTAAAAAGGACTATTAATAAAGGATTAGTGGAAATATATTGTTTATTTGGGAGAAAGCAGGAAAACGCTATTTACAATATGACTAATTTAGTTTTTAGGATATTATTTAGTGATGCGTTAATTTGGTCCAGAAGTATTTTTTGCGTTTATGTTTTTTGTAACAATGTTTGCATGTATACTCCTGGACCAAATTAACGCATCAAAAAAAAAAATTCTAAGAACAAAGTTTTTCACATTACATATAAGTGTTGAAGCTTTGAAATAGTAAAAAGGACTATTAATAAAGGATTAGTGGAAATCTATTGTCTATTTGGGAGAAAGCAGGAAAACGCTATTTACTATATGACAAATTTAGTTTTTAGGATATTTTTTGTGATGCGTTAATTTGGTCCAGGAGTATTTTTTGCGTTTATGTTGTTTGTGCCAATGTTTGCATGTATACTCCTGGACAAAATTAACGCATCAGAAGAAAATATTCTGAGAACTACATTTTTCACATTACATATTATAAGTGTTGGAGCTTCGCAATAGTAAATAGGACTATTAATAAAGGATTAGTGGAAATCTATTGTTTATTTGGGGAAAAACAGGAAAAAACAACTTACAATATTAAAAATTTAGTTGTCAGGATATTTTCTTGTGTATTTTTTGCGTTTATGTTTTTTGTAACAATGTTTGCATGCATACTCCTGGACCAAATTAACGCAGAAAAAAATAGTCTGACAACAAAATTTTTCGCATTACATATTATAAGTGTTGGAGCTTCGCAATAGTAAAAAGGACTATTAATACAGAATTAGGGGAAATCTATTGTCTATTTGGGAGAAAGCAGGAAAACGCTATTTACTATATGACAAATTTAGTTTTTAGGATATTTTTTGTGATGCGTTAATTTGGTCCAGGAGTATTTTTTGCGTTTATGTTGTTTGTGCCAATGTTTGCATGTATACTCCTGGACAAAATTAACGCATCAGAAGAAAATATTCTGAGAACTACATTTTTCACATTACATATTATAAGTGTTGGAGCTTCGCAATAATAAATAGGACTATTAATAAAGGATTAGTGGAAATCTATTGTTTATTTGGGGAAAAACAGGAAAAAACAAATTACAATATGAAAAATTTTGTTTTCAGGATATTTTCTTGTGTATTTTTTGCGTTTATGTTTTTTGTAACAATGTTTGCATGCATACTCCTGGACCAAATTAACGCAGAAAAAAATAGTCTGACAACAAAATTTTTTGCATTACATATTATAAGTGTTGGAGCTTCGCAATAGTAAAAAGGACTATTAATAAAGGATTAGTGGAAATATATTGTTTATTTGGGAGAAAGCAGGAAAACGCTATTTACAATTTGACAAATTTAGTTTTTAAGATATTTCTTTGTGATGCGTTAATTTGGTCCAGAAGTATTTTTCGCGTTTTTGTTTTTGTAATAATGTTTGCATGTTAACTCCTGAACCAAATTAACGCATCAAAAAAAAATATTCTGACAACAAAATTTTTCACATTACATATTATAAGTGTTAAAGCTTTGCATTAGTAAAAAGGACTATTAATAAAGGATTAGTGGAAATATATTGTTTATTTGGGAGAAAGCAGGAAAACGCTATTTACAATATGACTAATTTAGTTTTTAGGATATTATTTAGTGATGCGTTAATTTGGTCCAGGAGTATTTTTTTCGTTTTTGTTTTTTGTAACAATGTTTGCATTTATACTCCTGGTCCAAATTAACGCATCTGAAAAAAATATTCTGACAACAAAATTTTTCACATTACATATTATAAGTGTTGAAGCTTGGCAATAGTAAAAAGGACTATTAATAAAGGATTAATGGAAATCTATTGTTTATTTGGGGAAAAACAGGAAAAAACCATTTACAATATGAAAAATTTAGTTTTCAAGATATTTTCTTGTGATGCGTTATTTGATCCAGGAGTATTTTTTGCGTTTATATTGTTTGTGCCAATGTTTGCATGTATACTCCTGGACAAAATTAACGCATCAGGAGAAAATATTCTGAGAACTATATTCTTCACATTACATATTATACGTGTTGGAGCTTCGCAATAGTGAAAAGGACTATTAATAAAGGATTAGTGGAAATCTATTGTTTATTTGGGGAAAAACAGGAAAAAACAACTTACAATATTAAAAATTTAGTTGTCAGGATATTTTCTTGTGTATTTTTTGCGTTTATGTTTTTTGTAACAATGTTTGCATGCATACTCCTGGACCAAATTAACGCAGAAAAAAATAGTCTGACAACAAAATTTTTCGCATTACATATTATAAGTGTTGGAGCTTCGCAATAGTAAAAAGGACTATTAATAAAGAATTAGTGGAAATCTATTGTCTATTTGGGAGAAAGCAGGAAAACGCTATTTACAATATGACAAATTTAGTTTTTAGGATATTTCTTTGTGATGCGTTAATTTGGTCCAGAAGTATTTTTCGCGTTTATATTTTTATAACAATGTTTGCATGTATACTCCTGAACCAAATTAACGAATCAGAAAAAATATTCTGAGAACTACATTTTTTACATTACATATTATAGGTGTTGGAGCTTCGCAACAGTAAAAACGACTATTAATAAAGGATTAGTGGAAATCTATTGTTTATTTGAGGAAAAACATGAAAAAACAACTTACAATATGAAAAATTTAGTTTTCAGGATATTTTCTTGTGATGCGTTAATTTGGTCCAGGAGTATTTTTTGCGTTTATGTTGTTTGTGCCAATGTTTGCATGTATACTCCTGAACCAAATTAATGCATCAAAAAAAAATATTCTGACAAAAAAATTTTTCACATTACATATTATAAGTGTTAAAGCTTTGCATTAGTAAAAAGGACTATTAATAAAGGATTAGTGGAAATATATTGTTTATTTGGGAGAAAGCAGGAAACCGCTATTTACAATATGACTAATTTAGTTTTTAGGATATTATTTAGTGATGCGTTAATTTGGTCCAGAAGTATTTTTTGCGGTTATGTTTTTTGTAACAATGTTTGCATGTATACTTCTGGACCAAATTAACGCATCAAAAAAAAAAATTCTAACAACAAAGTTTTTCACATTACATATAAGTGTTGAAGCTTTGAAATAGTAAAAAGGACTATTAGAAAAGGATTAGTAGCAATCTATTGTTTATTTGGGAGAAAGCAGGAAAACGCTATTTACAATATGACAAATTTAGTTTTTAGTATATTTTTTTGTGGTGCGTTAATTTGGTCCAGAAGTATTTTTTGCGTTTATGTTTTTTGTAACAATGTTTGCATGTATACTCCTGGTCCAAATTAACCCATCTGAAAAAAATATTCTGACAACAAAATTTTTCACATTACATATTATATGTGTTGAAGCTTTGCAATAGTAAAAAGAACTATTAATAAAGGATTAGTGGAAATATATTGTTTATTTGGGAGAAAGCAGGAAAACGCTATTTACAATATGACAAATTTAGTTTTTAGGATATTTCTTTGTGATGCGTTAATTTGGTCCAGAAGTATTTTTTGCGTTTATGTTTTTTGTAACAATGTTTGCATGTATACTCCTGGTCCAAATTAACCCATCTGAAAAAAATAGTCTGACAACAAAATTTTTCGCATTACATATTATAAGTGTTGGAGCTTCGCAATAGTAAAAAGGACTATTAATAAAGAATTAGTGGAAATCTATTGTCTATTTGGGAGAAAGCAGGAAAACGCTATTTACTATATGACAAATTTAGTTTTTAGGATATTTTTTGTGATGCGTTAATTTGGTCCAGGAGTATTTTTTGCGTTTATGTTGTTTGTGCCAATGTTTGCATGTATACTCCTGGACAAAATTAACGCATCAGAAGAAAATATTCTGAGAACTACATTATTCACATTACATATTATAAGTGTTGTAGCTTCGCAATAGTAAAAAGGACTATTAATAAGGAATTAGTGGAAATTTATTGTTTATTTGGTGAAAAACCGGAAAAAACAACTTACAATATTAAAAATTTAGTTGTCAGGATATTTTCTTGTGTATTTTTTGCGTTTATGTTTTTTGTAACAATGTTTGCATGCATACTCCTGGACAAAATTAACGCAGAAAAAAATAGTCTGACAACAAAATTTTTCGCATTACATATTATAAGTGTTGGAGCTTCGCAATAGTAAAAAGGACTATTAATAAAGAATTAGCGGAAATCTATTGTCTATTTGGGAGAAAGCAGGAAAACGCTATTTACTATATGACAAATTTAGTTTTTAGGATATTTTTTGTGATGCGTTAATTTGGTCCAGGAGTATTTTTTGCGTTTATGTTGTTTGTGCCAATGTTTGCATGTATACTCCTGGACAAAATTAACGCATCAGAAGAAAATATTCTGAGAACTACATTTTTCACATTACATATTATAAGTGTTGGAGCTTCGCAATAGTAAATAGGACTATTAATAAAGGATTAGTGGAAATCTATTGTTTATTTGAGGAAAAACAGGAAAAAACAACTTACAATATTAAAAATTTAGTTGTCAGGATATTTTCTTGTGTATTTTTTGCGGTTATGTTTTTTGTAACAATGTTTGCATGCATACTCCTGGACCAAATTAACGCAGAAAAAAATAGTCTGACAACAAAATTTTTCGCATTACATATTATAAGTGTTGGAGCTTCGCAATAGTAAAAAGGACTATTAATAAAGAATTAGTGGAAATCTATTGTCTATTTGGGAGAAAGCAGGAAAACGCTATTTACTATATGACAAATTTAGTTTTTAGGATATTTTTTGTGATGTGTTAATTTGGTCCAGGAGTATTTTTTGCGTTTATGTTGTTTGTGCCAATGTTTGCATGTATACTCCTGGACAAAATTAATGCATCAGAAGAAAATATTCTGAGAACTACATTTTTCACATTACATATTATAAGTGTTGGAGCTTCGCAATAGTAAATAGGACTATTAATAAAGGATTAGTGGAAATCTATTGTTTATTTGGGGAAAAACAGGAAAAAACAACTTACAATATTAAAAATTTAGTTGTCAGGATATTTTCTTGTGTATTTTTTGCGTTTATGTTTTTTGTAACAATGTTTGCATGCATACTCCTGGACCAAATTAACGCAGAAAAGAATAGTCTGACAACAAAATTTTTCGCATTACATATTATAAGTGTTGGAGCTTCGCAATAGTAAAAAGGACTATTAATAAAGAATTAGTGGAAATCTATTGTCTATTTGGGAGAAAGCAGGAAAACGCTATTTACAATATGACAAATTTAGTTTTTAGGATATTTCTTTGTGATGCGTTAATTTGGTCCAGAAGTATTTTTCGCGTTTATGTTTTTATAACAATGTTTGCATGTATACTCCTGAACCAAATTAACGAATCAGAAAAAATATTCTGAGAACTACATTTTTTACATTACATATTATAAGTGTTGGAGCTTCGCAACAGTAAAAACGACTATTAATAAAGGATTAGTGGAAATCTATTGTTTATTTGAGGAAAAACATGAAAAAACAATTTACAATATGAATAATTTAGTTTTCAGGATATTTTCTTGTGATGCGTTAATTTGGTCCAGGAGTATTTTTTGCGTTTATGTTGTTTGTGCCAATGTTTGCATGTATACTCCTGAACCAAATTAACGCATCAAAAAAAAATATTCTGACAAAAAAATTTTTCACATTACATATTATAAGTGTTAAAGCTTTGCATTAGTAAAAAGGACTATTAATAAAGGATTAGTGGAAATATATTGTTTATTTGGGAGAAAGCAGGAAAACGCTATTTACAATATGACTAATTTAGTTTTTAGGATATTATTTAGTGATGCGTTAATTTGGTCCAGAAGTATTTTTTGCGTTTATGTTTTTTGTAACAATGTTTGCATGTATACTCCTGGACCAAATTAACGCATCAAAAAAAAAATTCTAACAACAAAGTTTTTCACATTACATATAAGTGTTGAAGCTTTGAAATAGTAAAAAGGACTATTAGAAAAGGATTAGTAGCAATCTATTGTTTATTTGGGAGAAAGCAGGAAAACGCTATTTACAATATGACAAATTTAGTTTTTAGTATATTTTTTTGTGATGCGTTAATTTGGTCCAGAAGTATTTTTTGCGTTTATGTTTTTTGTAACAATGTTTGCATGTATACTCCTGGTCCAAATGAACCCATCTGAAAAAAATATTCTGACAACAAAATTTTTCACATTACATATTATAAGTGTTGGAGCTTCGCAATAGTAAATAGGACTATTAATAAAGGATTAGTGGAAATCTATTGTTTATTTGGGGAAAAACAGGAAAAAACAACTTACAATATTAAAAATTTAGTTGTCAGGATATTTTCTTGTGTATTTTTTGCGTTTATGTTTTTTGTAACAATGTTTGCATGCATAGTCCTGGACCAAATTAACGCAGAAAAAAATAGTCTGACAACAAAATTTTTCGCATCACATATTATAAGTGTTGGAGCTTCGCAATAGTAAAAAGGACTATTAATAAAGAATTAGTGGAAATCTATTGTCTATTTGGGAGAAAGCAGGAAAACGCTATTTACAATATGACAAATTTAGTTTTTAGGATATTTCTTTGTGATGCGTTAATTTGGTCCAGAAGTATTTTTCGCGTTTATATTTTTATAACAATGTTTGCATGTATACTCCTGAACCAAATTAACGAATCAGAAAAAATATTCTGAGAACTACATTTTTTACATTACATATTATAAGTGTTGGAGCTTCGCAACAGTAAAAACGACTATTAATAAAGGATTAGTGGAAATCTATTGTTTATTTGAGGAAAAACATGAAAAAACAACTTACAATATGAAAAATTTAGTTTTCAGGATATTTTCTTGTGATGCGTTAATTTGGTCCAGGAGTATTTTTTGCGTTTATGTTGTTTGTGCCAATGTTTGCATGTATACTCCTGAACCAAATTAACGCATCAAAAAAAAATATTCTGACAAAAAAATTTTTCGCATTACATATTATAAGTGTTAAAGCTTTGCATTAGTAAAAAGGACTATTAATAAAGGATTAGTGGAAATATATTGTTTATTTGGGAGAAAGCAGGAAAACGCTATTTACAATATGACTAATTTAGTTTTTAGGATATTATTTAGTGATGCGTTAATTTGGTCCAGAAGTATTTTTTGCGGTTATGTTTTTTGTAACAATGTTTGCATGTATACTTCTGGACCAAATTAACGCATCAAAAAAAAAAAATTCTAACAACAAAGTTTTTCACATTACATATAAGTGTTGAAGCTTTGAAATAGTAAAAAGGACTATTAGAAAAGGATTAGTAGCAATCTATTGTTTATTTGGGAGAAAGCAGGAAAACGCTATTTACAATATGACAAATTTAGTTTTTAGTATATTTTTTTGTGGTGCGTTAATTTGGTCCAGAAGTATTTTTTGCGTTTATGTTTTTTGTAACAATGTTTGCATGTATACTCCTGTTCCAAATTAACCCATCTGAAAAAAATATTCTGACAACAAAATTTTTCACATTACATATTATATGTGTTGAAGCTTTGCAATAGTAAAAAGAACTATTAATAAAGGATTAGTGGAAATATATTGTTTATTTGGGAGAAAGCAGGAAAACGCTATTTACAATATGACAAATTTAGTTTTTAGGATATTTCTTTGTGATGCGTTAATTTGGTCCAGAAGTATTTTTTGCGTTTATGTTTTTTGTAACAATGTTTGCATGTATACTCCTGGTCCAAATTAACCCATCTGAAAAAAATAGTCTGACAACAAAATTTTTCGCATTACATATTATAAGTGTTGGAGCTTCGCAATAGTAAAAAGGACTATTAATAAAGAATTAGTGGAAATCTATTGTCTATTTGGGAGAAAGCAGGAAAACGCTATTTACTATATGACAAATTTAGTTTTTAGGATATTTTTTGTGATGCGTTAATTTGGTCCAGGAGTATTTTTTGCGTTTATGTTGTTTGTGCCAATGTTTGCATGTATACTCCTGGACAAAATTAACGCATCAGAAGAAAATATTCTGAGAACTACATTATTCACATTACATATTATAAGTGTTGTAGCTTCGCAATAGTAAAAAGGACTATTAATAAGGAATTAGTGGAAATTTATTGTTTATTTGGTGAAAAACCGGAAAAAACAACTTACAATATTAAAAATTTAGTTGTCAGGATATTTTCTTGTGTATTTTTTGCGTTTATGTTTTTTGTAACAATGTTTGCATGCATACTCCTGGACCAAATTAACGCAGAAAAAAATAGTCTGACAACAAAATTTTTCGCATTACATATTATAAGTGTTGGAGCTTCGCAATAGTAAAAAGGACTATTAATAAAGAATTAGCGGAAATCTATTGTCTATTTGGGAGAAAGCAGGAAAACGCTATTTACTATATGACAAATTTAGTTTTTAGGATATTTTTTGTGATGCGTTAATTTGGTCCAGGAGTATTTTTTGCGTTTATGTTGTTTGTGCCAATGTTTGCATGTATACTCCTGGACAAAATTAACGCATCAGAAGAAAATATTCTGAGAACTACATTTTTCACATTACATATTATAAGTGTTGGAGCTTCGCAATAGTAAATAGGACTATTAATAAAGGATTAGTGGAAATCTATTGTTTATTTGAGGAAAAACAGGAAAAAACAACTTACAATATTAAAAATTTAGTTGTCAGGATATTTTCTTGTGTATTTTTTGCGGTTATGTTTTTTGTAACAATGTTTGCATGCATACTCCTGGACCAAATTAACGCAGAAAAAAATAGTCTGACAACAAAATTTTTCGCATTACATATTATAAGTGTTGGAGCTTCGCAATAGTAAAAAGGACTATTAATAAAGAATTAGTGGAAATCTATTGTCTATTTGGGAGAAAGCAGGAAAACGCTATTTACTATATGACAAATTTAGTTTTTAGGATATTTTTTGTGATGCGTTAATTTGGTCCAGGAGTATTTTTTGCGTTTATGTTGTTTGTGCCAATGTTTGCATGTATACTCCTTTACAAAATTAACGCATCAGAAGAAAATATTCTGAGAACTACATTTTTCACATTACATATTATAAGTGTTGGAGCTTCGCAATAGTAAATAGGACTATTAATAAAGGATTAGTGGAAATCTATTGTTTATTTGGGGAAAAACAGGAAAAAACAACTTACAATATTAAAAATTTAGTTGTCAGGATATTTTCTTGTGTATTTTTTGCGTTTATGTTTTTTGTAACAATGTTTGCATGCATACTCCTGGACCAAATTAACGCAGAAAAGAATAGTCTGACAACAAAATTTTTCGCCTTACATATTATAAGTGTTGGAGCTTCGCAATAGTAAAAAGGACTATTAATAAAGAATTAGTGGAAATCTATTGTCTATTTGGGAGAAAGCAGGAAAACGCTATTTACAATATGACAAATTTAGTTTTTAGGATATTTCTTTGTGATGCGTTAATTTGGTCCAGAAGTATTTTTCGCGTTTATGTTTTTATAACAATGTTTGCATGTATACTCCTGAACCAAATTAACGAATCAGAAAAAATATTCTGAGAACTACATTTTTTACATTACATATTATAAGTGTTGGAGCTTCGCAACAGTAAAAACGACTATTAATAAAGGATTAGTGGAAATCTATTGTTTATTTGAGGAAAAACATGAAAAAACAATTTACAATATGAATAATTTAGTTTTCAGGATATTTTCTTGTGATGCGTTAATTTGGTCCAGGAGTATTTTTTGCGTTTATGTTGTTTGTGCCAATGTTTGCATGTATACTCCTGAACCAAATTAACGCATCAAAAAAAAATATTCTGACAAAAAAAATTTTCACATTACATATTATAAGTGTTAAAGCTTTGCATTAGTAAAAAGGACTATTAATAAAGGATTAGTGGAAATATATTGTTTATTTGGGAGAAAGCAGGAAAACGCTATTTACAATATGACTAATTTAGTTTTTAGGATATTATTTAGTGATGCGTTAATTTGGTCCAGAAGTATTTTTTGCGTTTATGTTTTTTGTAACAATGTTTGCATGTATACTCCTGGACCAAATTAACGCATCAAAAAAAAAATTCTAACAACAAAGTTTTTCACATTACATATAAGTGTTGAAGCTTTGAAATAGTAAAAAGGACTATTAGAAAAGGATTAGTAGCAATCTATTGTTTATTTGGGAGAAAGCAGGAAAACGCTATTTACAATATGACAAATTTAGTTTTTAGTATATTTTTTTGTGATGCGTTAATTTGGTCCAGAAGTATTTTTTGCGTTTATGTTTTTTGTAACAATGTTTGCATGTATACTCCTGGTCCAAATGAACCCATCTGAAAAAAATATTCTGACAACAAAATTTTTCACATTACATATTATATGTGTTGAAGCTTTGCAATAGTAAAAAGAACCATTAATAAAGGATTAGTGGAAATATATTGTTTATTTGGGAGAAAGCAGGAAAACGCTATTTACAATATGACAAATTTAGTTTTTAGGATATTTCTTTGTGATGCGTTAATTTGGTCCAGAAGTATTTTTCGCGTTTTTGTTTTTGTAATAATGTTTGCATGTTAACTTTTGAACCAAATTAACGCATCAAAAAAAATATTCTAACAACAAAGTTTTTCACATTACATATAAGTGTTGAAGCTTTGAAATAGTAAAAAGGACTATTAGAAAAGGATTAGTAGCAATCTATTGTTTATTTGGGAGAAAGCAGGAAAACGCTATTTACAATATGACAAATTTAGTTTTTAGTTTATTTTTTTGTGATGCGTTAATTTGGTCCAGAAGTATTTTTTGCGTTTATGTTTTTTGTAACAATGTTTGCATGTATACTCCTGGTCAAATTAACGCATCAGAAAAACATAATTTAACAACAAAATTTTTCACATTACATATTATAAGTGTTGGAGCTTCACAATAGTAAAAAGGACTATTAATAAAGGATTAGTGGAAATCTATTGTTTATTTGGGAAAAAGCAGGAAAACACTATTTACAATATGACAAATTTAGTTTTTAGGAAATTTTTTTTGATGCGTTAATTTGGTCCAGGAGTATTTTTTTCGTTTTTGTTTTTTGTAACAATGTTTGTATTTATACTCCTGGTCCAAATTAACGCATCTGAAAAAAATATTCTGACAACAAAATTTTTCACATTACATATTACAAGTGTTGAAGCTTGGCAATAGTAAAAAGGACTATTAATAAAGGATTAATGGAAATCTATTGTTTATTTGGGGAAAAACAGGAAAAAACCATTTACAATATGAAAAATTTAGTTTTCAAGATATTTTCTTGTGATGCGTTATTTGATCCAGGAGTATTTTTTGCGTTTATATTGTTTGTGCCAATGTTTGCATGTATACTCCTGGACAAAATTAACGCATCAGAAAAAAATATTCTGAGAACTATACTCTTCACATTACATATTATACGTGTTGGAGCTTCGCAATAGTGAAAAGGACTATTAATAAAGGATTAGTGGAAATCTATTGTTCATATGGGGAAAAATAGGAAAAAACAGCTTACAATATGAATAATTTAATTTTCAGGATATTTTCTGTGATGCGTTAATTTGGTCTAGAAGTATTTTTTGTAACAATGTTTGCAGGTATACTCCTGGACGAAATTAACGTTTCAGAAAAACATATTTTGACAACAAAATTTTTCACATTACATTATATAAGTGTTGTAGCTTCGCAATAGTAAAAAGGACTATTAATAAGGAATTAGTGGAAATTTATTGTTTATTTGGGGAAAAACAGGAAAAAACAACTTACAATATTAAAAATTTAGTTGTCAGGATATTTTCTTGTGTATTTTTTGCGTTTATGTTTTTTGTAACAATGTTTGCATGCATACTCCTGGACCAAATTAACGCAGAAAAAAATAGTCTGACAACAAAATTTTTCGCATTACATATTATAAGTGTTGGTGCTTCGCAATAGTAAAAAGGACTATTAATAAAGAATTAGTGGAATTCTATTGTCTATTTGGGAGAAAGCAGGAAAACGCTATTTACTATATGACAAATTTAGTTTTTAGGATATTTTTTGTGATGCGTTAATTTGGTCCAGGAGTATTTTTTGCGTTTATGTTGTTTGTGCCAATGTTTGCAAGTATACTCCTGGACAAAATTAACGCATCAGAAGAAAATATTCTGAGAACTACATTTTTCACATTACATATTATAAGTGTTGGAGCTTTGCATTAGTAAAAAAGACTATTAATAAAGGATTAGTGGAAATATATTGTTTATTTGGGAGATAGCAGGAAAACGCTATTTACAATATGACTAATTTAGTTTTTAGGATATTATTTAGTGATGCGTTAATTTGGTCCAGAAGTATTTTTTGCGTTTATGTTTTTTGTAACAATGTTTGCATGTATACTCCTGGATCAAATTAACGCATCAAAAAAAAATTCTAACAACAAAGTGTTTCACATTACATATAAGTGTTGAAGCTTTGAAATAGTAAAAAGGACTATTAATAAAGGATTAGTGGAAATCTATTGTCTATTTGGGAGAAAGCAGGAAAACGCTATTTACTATATGACAGATTTAGTTTTTAGGATATTTTTTGTGATGCGTTAATTTGGTCTAGGAGTATTTTTTGCGTTTATGTTGTTTGTGCCAATGTTTGCATGTATACTCCTGGACAAAATTACCGCATCAGAAAAAAATATTCTGAGAACTACATTTTTCACATTACATATAAGTGTTGGAGCTTCGCAATAGTAAATAGGACTATTAATAAAGGATTAGTGGAAATCTATTGTTTATTTGGGGAAAAACAGGAAAAAACTACTTACAATATTAAAAATTTAGTTGTCAGGATATTTTCTTGTGTATTTTTTAGCGTTTATGTTTTTTGTAACAATGTTTGCATGCATACTCCTGGACCAAATTAACGCAGAAAAAAATAGTCTGACAACAAAATGTTTCGCATTACATATTATAAGTGTTGGAGCTTCGCAATAGTAAAAAGGACTATTAATAAAGGATTAATGAAAATATATTGTTTATTTGGGAGAAAGCAGGAAAACGCTATTTACAATATGACTAATTTAGTTTTTAGGATATTATTTAGTGATGCGTTAATTTGGCACAGAAGTATTTTTTGCGTTTATGTTTTTTGTAACAATGTTTGCATGTATACTCCTGGTCAAATTAACGCATCAGAAAAACATAATTTGACAACAAAATTTTTCACATTACATATTATAAGTGTTGGAGCTTCACAATAGGAAAAAGGACTATTAATAAAGGATTAGTGGAAATCTATTGTTTATTTGGGAGAAAGCAGGAAAACGCTATTTACAATATGACAAATTTAGTTTTTAGGAAATTTTTTTTGATGCGTTAATTTGGTCCAGGAGTATTTTTTTCGTTTTTGTTTTTTGTAACAATGTTTGCATTTATACTCCTGGTCCAAATTAACGCATCTGAAAAAAATATTCTGACAACAAAATTTTTCACATTACATATTATAAGTGTTGAAGCTTGGCAATAGTAAAAAGGACTATTAATAAAGGATTAATGGAAATCTATTGTTTATTTGGGGAAAAACAGGAAAAAACCATTTACAATATGAAAAATTTAGTTTTCAAGATATTTTCTTGTGATGCGTTATTTGATCCAGGAGTATTTTTTGCGTTTATATTGTTTGTGCCAATGTTTGCATGTATACTCCTGGACAAAATTAACGCATCAGAAAAAAATATTCTGAGAACTATATTCTTCACATTACATATTATACGTGTTGGAGCTTCGCAATAGTGAAAAGGACTATTAATAAAGGATTAGTGGAAATCTATTGTTCATATGGGGAAAAATAGGAAAAAACAGCTTACAATATGAATAATTTAATTTTCAGGATATTTTCTGTGATGCGTTAATTTGGTCTAGAAGTATTTTTTGTAACAATGTTTGCATGTATACTCCTGGACGAAATTAACGTTTCAGAAAAACATATTTTGACAACAAAATTTTTCACATTACATTATATAAGTGTTGTAGCTTCGCAATAGTAAAAAGGACTATTAATAAGGAATTAGTGGAAATTTATTGTTTATTTGGTGAAAAACAGGAAAAAACAACTTATAATATTAAAAATTTAGCTGTCAGGATATTTTCTTGTGTATTTTTTGCGTTTATGTTTTTTGTAACAATGTTTGCATGCATACTCCTGGACCAAATTAACGCAGAAAAAAATAGTCTGACAACAAAATTTTTCGCATTACATATTATAAGTGTTGGAGCTTCGCAATAGTAAAAAGGACTATTAATAAAGAATTAGTGGAAATCTATTGTCTATTTGGGAGAAAGCAGGAAAACGCTATTTACTATATGACAAATTTAGTTTTTAGGATATTTTTTGTGATGCGTTAATTTGGTCCAGGAGTATTTTTTGCGTTTATGTTGTTTGTGCCAATGTTTGCATGTATACTCCTGGACAAAATTAACGCATCAGAAGAAAATATTCTGAGAACTACATTTTTCACATTACATATTATAAGTGTTGTAGCTTCGCAATAGTAAAAAGGACTATTAATAAGGAATTAGTGGAAATTTATTGTTTATTTGGTGAAAAACAGGAAAAAACAACTTACAATATTAAAAATTTAGTTGTCAGGATATTTTCTTGTGTATTTTTTGCGTTTATGTTTTTTGTAACAATGTTTGCATGCATACTCCTGGACCAAATTAACGCAGAAAAAAATAGTCTGACAACAAAATTTTTCGCATTACATATTATAAGTGTTGGAGCTTCGCAATAGTAAAAAGGACTATTAATAAAGAATTAGTGGAAATCTATTGTCTATTTGGGAGAAAGCAGGAAAACGCTATTTACTATATGACAAATTTAGTTTTTAGGATATTTTTTGTGATGCGTTAATTTGGTCCAGGAGTATTTTTTGCGTTTATGTTGTTTGTGCCAATGTTTGCATGTATACTCCTGGACAAAATTAACGCATCAGAAGAAAATATTCTGAGAACTACATTTTTCACATTACATATTATAAGTGTTGGAGCTTCGCAAAAGTAAATAGGACTATTAATAAAGGATTAGTGGAAATCTATTGTTTATTTGGGGAAAAACAGGAAAAAACAACTTACAATATTAAAAATTTAGTTGTCAGGATATTTTCTTGTGTATTTTTTGCGTTTATGTTTTTTGTAACAATGTTTGCATGCATACTCCTGGACCAAATTAACGCAGAAAAAAATAGTCTGACAACAAAATTGTTCGCATTACATATTATAAGTGTTGGAGCTTCGCAATAGTAAAAAGGACTATTAATAAAGAATTAGTGGAAATCTATTGTCTATTTGGGAGAAAGCAGGAAAACGCTATTTACTATATGACTAATTTAGTTTTTAGGATATTATTTAGTGATGCGTTAATTTGGCACAGAAGTATTTTTTGCGTTTATGTTTTTTGTAACAATGTTTGCATGTATACTCCTGGTCAAATTAACGCATCAGAAAAACATAATTTGACAACAAAATTTTTCACATTACATATTATAAGTGTTGGAGCTTCACAATAGTAAAAAGGACTATTAATAAAGGATTAGTGGAAATCTATTGTTTATTTGGGAGAAAGCAGGAAAACGCTATTTACAATATGACTAATTTAGTTTTTAGGATATTATTTAGTGATGCGTTAATTTGGCACAGAAGTATTTTTTGCGTTTATGTTTTTTGTAACAATGTTTGCATGTATACTCCTGGTCAAATTAACGCATCAGAAAAACATAATTTGACAACAAAATTTTTCACATTACATATTATAAGTGTTGGAGCTTCACAATAGTAAAAAGGACTATTAATAAAGGATTAGTGGAAATCTATTGTTTATTTGGGAGAAAGCAGGAAAACGCTATTTACAATATGACAAATTTAGTTTTTAGGAAATTTTTTTTGATGCGTTAATTTGGTCCAGGAGTATTTTTTTCGTTTTTGTTTTTTGTAACAATGTTTGCATTTATACTCCTGGTCCAAATTAACGCATCTGAAAAAATATTCTGACAACAAAATTTTTCACATTACATATTATAAGTGTTGAAGCTTGGCAATAGTAAAAAGGACTATTATAAAGGATTAATGGAAATCTATTGTTTATTTGGGGAAAAACAGGAAAAAACCAATTACAATATGAAAAATTTAGTTTTCAAGATATTTTCTTGTGATGCGTTATTTGATCCAGGAGTATTTTTTGCGTTTATATTGTTTGTGCCAATGTTTGCATGTATACTCCTGGACAAAATTAACGCATCAGAAAAAAATATTCTGAGAACTATATTCTTCACATTACATATTATACGTGTTGGAGCTTCGCAATAGTGAAAAGGACTATTAATAAAGGATTAGTGGAAATCTATTGTTCATATGGGGAAAAATAGGAAAAAACAGCTTACAATATGAATAATTTAATTTCAGGATATTTTCTGTGATGCGTTAATTTAGGTCTAGAAGTATTTTTTGTAACAATGTTTGCATGTATACTCCTGGACGAAATTAACGTTTCAGAAAAACATATTTTGACAACAAAATTTTTCACATTACATTATATAAGTGTTGTAGCTTCGCAATAGTAAAAAGGACTATTAATAAGGAATTAGTGGAAATTTATTGTTTATTTGGTGAAAAACAGGAAAAAACAACTTATAATATTAAAAATTTAGTTGTCAGGATATTTTCTTGGTATTTTTTTGCGTTTATGTTTTTTGTAACAATGTTTGCATGCATACTCCTGGACCAAATTAACGCAGAAAAAAAATAGTCTGACAACAAAATTTTTCGCATTACATATTATAAGTGTTGGAGCTTCGCAATAGTAAAAAGGACTATTAATAAGAATTAGTGGAAAATCTATTGTCTATTTGGAGAAAGCAGGAAAACGCTATTACTATATGACAAATTTAGTTTTTAGGATATTTTTTGTGATGCTTAATTTGGTCCAGGAGTATTTTTTTGCGTTTATGTTGTTTGTGCCAATGTTTGCATGTATACTCCTGGACAAAATTAACGCATCAAGAAGAAAATATTCTGAGAACTACATTTTTCACATTACATATTATAAGTGTTGTAGCTTCGCAATAGTAAAAAGGACTATTAATAAGGAATTAGTGGAAATTTATTGTTATTTGGTGAAAAACAGGAAAAAACAACTTACAATATTAAAAATTTAGTTGTCAGGATATTTTCTTGTGTATTTTTTGCGTTTATGTTTTTTGTAACAATGTTTGCATGCATACTCCTGGACCAAATTAACGCAGAAAAAAATAGTCTGACAACAAAATTTTTCGCATTACATATTATAAGTGTTGGAGCTTCGCAATAGTAAAAAGGACTATTAATAAAGAATTAGTGGAAATCTATTGTCTATTTGGGAGAAAGCAGGAAAACGCTATTTACTATATGACAAATTTAGTTTTTAGGATATTTTTTGTGATGCGTTAATTTGGTCCAGGAGTATTTTTTGCGTTTATGTTGTTTGTGCAATGTTTGCATGTATACTCCTGGACAAAAATTAACGCATCAGAAGAAAATATTCTGAGAACTACATTTTTCACATTACATATTATAAGTGTTGGAGCTTCGCAAAAGTAAATAGGACTATTAATAAAGGATTAGTGGAAATCTATTGTTTTTTGGGGAAAAACAGGGAAAAAACAACTTACAATATTAAAAATTTAGTTGTCAGGATATTTCTTGTGTATTTTTTGCGTTTATGTTTTTTGTAACAATGTTTGCATGCATACTCCTGGACCAAATTAACGCAGAAAAAAATAGTCTGACAACAAAATTGTTCGCATTACATATTATAAGTGTTGGAGCTTCGCAATAGTAAAAAGGACTATTAATAAAGAATTAGTGGAAATCTATTGTCTATTTGGGAGAAAGCAGGAAAACGCATTTACTATATGACTAATTTAGTTTTTAAGATATTTTTTTGTGATGCGTTAATTTGGTCCAGGAGTATTTTTTGCGTTTATGTTGTTTGTGCCAATGTTTGCATGTATACTCCTGGACAAAATTAACGCATCAGAAGAAAATATTCTGAGAACTACATTTTTCACATTACATATTATAAGTCTTGGAGCTTCGCAATAGTAAATAGGACTATTAATAAAGGATTAGTGGAAATCTATTGTTTATTTGGGGAAAAACAGGAAAAAACAATTTACAATATGAAAAATTTTGTTTTTCAGGATATTTTCTTGTGTATTTTTTGCGTTTATGTTTTTTGTAACAATGTTTGCATGCATACTCCCTGGACCAAATTAACGCAGAAAAAAATAGTCTGACAACAAAATTTTTCGCATTACATATTATAAGTGTTGGAGCTTTGCAATAGTAAAAAGGACTATTAATAAAGGATTAGTGGAAATATATTGTTTATTTGGGGAGAAAGCAGGAAAACGCTATTTACTATATGACAAATTTAGTTTTTAGGATATTTCTTTGTGATGCGTTAATTTGGTCCAGAAGTATTTTTCGCGTTTTTGTTTTTGTAATAATGTTTGCATGTTAACTCCTGAACCAAATTAACGCCATCAAAAAAAATATTCTGACAACAAAATTTTTCACATTACATATTATAAGTGTTAAAGCTTTGCATTAGTAAAAAGGACTATTAATAAAGGATTAGTGGAAATATATTGTTTATTTGGGAGAAAGCAGGAAAACGCTATTTACAATATGACAAATTTAGTTTTTAGGATATTTCTTTGTGATGCGTTAATTTGGTCCAGAAGTATTTTTCGCGTTTTTGTTTTTGTAATAATGTTTGCATATTAACTCCTGAACCAAATTAACGCATCAAAAAAAATATTCTGACAACAAAATTTTTCACATTACATATTATAAGTGTTAAAGCTTTGCATTAGTAAAAAGGACTATTAATAAAGGATTAGTGGAAATATATTGTTTATTTGGGAGAAAGCAGGAAAACGCTATTTACAATATGACAAATTTAGTTTTTAGGATATTTCTTTGTGATGCGTTAATTTGGTCCAGAAGTATTTTTCGCGTTTTTGTTTTTGTAATAATGTTTGCATGTTAACTCCTGAACCAAATTAACGCATCAAAAAAAAAATATTCTGACAACAAAATTTTTCGCATTACATATTATAAGTGTTGGAGCTTCGCAATAGTACAAAGAACTATTAATAAAGGATTAGTGGAAATATATTGTTTATTTGGGAGAAAGCAGGAAAACGCTATTTACAATATGACAAATTTAGTTTTTAGGATATTTCTTTGTGATGCGTTAATTTGGTCCAGAAGTATTTTTCGCGTTTTTGTTTTTGTAATAATGTTTGCATGTTAACTCCTGAACCAAATTAACGCATCAAAAAAAAATATTCTGACAACAAAATTTTTCACATTACATATTATAAGTGTTGGAGCTTCGCAATAGTAAAAAGGACTATTAATAAAGAATTAGTGGAAATCTATTGTCTATTTGGGAGAAAGCAGGAAAACGCTATTTACTATATGACAAATTTAGTTTTTAGGATATTTTTTGTGATGCGTTAATTTGGGCCAGGAGTATTTTTTGCGTTTATGTTGTTTGTGCCAATGTTTGCATGTATACTCCTTTACAAAATTAACGCATCAGAAGAAAATATTCTGAGAACTACATTTTTCACATTACATATTATAAGTGTTGGAGCTTCGCAATAGTAAATAGGACTATTAATAAAGAATTAGTGGAAATCTATTGTCTATTTGGGAGAAAGCAGGAAAACGCTATTTACTATATGACAAATTTAGTTTTTAGGATATTTTTTGTGATGCGTTAATTTGGTCCAGGAGTATTTTTTGCGTTTATGTTGTTTGTGCCAATGTTTGCATGTATACTCCTTTACAAAATTAACGCATCAGAAGAAAATATTCTGAGAACTACATTTTTCACATTACATATTATAAGTGTTGGAGCTTCGCAATAGTAAATAGGACTATTAATAAAGGATTAGTGGAAATCTATTGTTTATTTGGGGAAAAACAGGAAAAAACAACTTACAATATTAAAAATTTAGTTGTCAGGATATTTTCTTGTGTATTTTTTGCGTTTATGTTTTTTGTAACAATGTTTGCATGCATACTCCTGGACCAAATTAACGCAGAAAAGAATAGTCTGACAACAAAATTTTTCGCCTTACATATTATAAGTGTTGGAGCTTCGCAATAGTAAAAAGGACTATTAATAAAGAATTAGTGGAAATCTATTGTCTATTTGGGAGAAAGCAGGAAAACGCTATTTACAATATGACAAATTTAGTTTTTAGGATATTTCTTTGTGATGCGTTAATTTGGTCCAGAAGTATTTTTCGCGTTTATGTTTTTATAACAATGTTTGCATGTATACTCCTGAACCAAATTAACGAATCAGAAAAAATATTCTGAGAACTACATTTTTTACATTACATATTATAAGTGTTGGAGCTTCGCAACAGTAAAAACGACTATTAATAAAGGATTAGTGGAAATCTATTGTTTATTTGAGGAAAAACATGAAAAAACAATTTACAATATGAATAATTTAGTTTTCAGGATATTTTCTTGTGATGCGTTAATTTGGTCCAGGAGTATTTTTTGCGTTTATGTTGTTTGTGCCAATGTTTGCATGTATACTCCTGAACCAAATTAACGCATCAAAAAAAAATATTCTGACAAAAAAAATTTTCACATTACATATTATAAGTGTTAAAGCTTTGCATTAGTAAAAAGGACTATTAATAAAGGATTAGTGGAAATATATTGTTTATTTGGGAGAAAGCAGGAAAACGCTATTTACAATATGACTAATTTAGTTTTTAGGATATTATTTAGTGATGCGTTAATTTGGTCCAGAAGTATTTTTTGCGTTTATGTTTTTTGTAACAATGTTTGCATGTATACTCCTGGACCAAATTAACGCATCAAAAAAAAAATTCTAACAACAAAGTTTTTCACATTACATATAAGTGTTGAAGCTTTGAAATAGTAAAAAGGACTATTAGAAAAGGATTAGTAGCAATCTATTGTTTATTTGGGAGAAAGCAGGAAAACGCTATTTACAATATGACAAATTTAGTTTTTAGTATATTTTTTTGTGATGCGTTAATTTGGTCCAGAAGTATTTTTTGCGTTTATGTTTTTTGTAACAATGTTTGCATGTATACTCCTGGTCCAAATGAACCCATCTGAAAAAAATATTCTGACAACAAAATTTTTCACATTACATATTATATGTGTTGAAGCTTTGCAATAGTAAAAAGAACCATTAATAAAGGATTAGTGGAAATATATTGTTTATTTGGGAGAAAGCAGGAAAACGCTATTTACAATATGACAAATTTAGTTTTTAGGATATTTCTTTGTGATGCGTTAATTTGGTCCAGAAGTATTTTTCGCGTTTTTGTTTTTGTAATAATGTTTGCATGTTAACTCCTGAACCAAATTAACGCATCAAAAAAAATATTCTAACAACAAAGTTTTTCACATTACATATAAGTGTTGAAGCTTTGAAATAGTAAAAAGGACTATTAGAAAAGGATTAGTAGCAATCTATTGTTTATTTGGGAGAAAGCAGGAAAACGCTATTTACAATATGACAAATTTAGTTTTTAGTATATTTTTTTGTGATGCGTTAATTTGGTCCAGAAGTATTTTTTGCGTTTATGTTTTTTGTAACAATGTTTGCATGTATACTCCTGGTCAAATTAACGCATCAGAAAAACATAATTTGACAACAAAATTTTTCACATTACATATTATAAGTGTTGGAGCTTCACAATAGTAAAAAGGACTATTAATAAAGGATTAGTGGAAATCTATTGTTTATTTGGGAAAAAGCAGGAAAACACTATTTACAGTATGACAAATTTAGTTTTTAGGAAATTTTTTTTGATGCGTTAATTTGGTCCAGGAGTATTTTTTTCGTTTTTGTTTTTTGTAACAATGTTTGTATTTATACTCCTGGTCCAAATTAACGCATCTGAAAAAAATATTCTGACAACAAAATTTTTCACATTACATATTACAAGTGTTGAAGCTTGGCAATAGTAAAAAGGACTATTAATAAAGGATTAATGGAAATCTATTGTTTATTTGGGGAAAAACAGGAAAAAACCATTTACAATATGAAAAATTTAGTTTTCAAGATATTTTCTTGTGATGCGTTATTTGATCCAGGAGTATTTTTTGCGTTTATATTGTTTGTGCCAATGTTTGCATGTATACTCCTGGACAAAATTAACGCATCAGAAAAAAATATTCTGAGAACTATACTCTTCACATTACATATTATACGTGTTGGAGCTTCGCAATAGTGAAAAGGACTATTAATAAAGGATTAGTGGAAATCTATTGTTCATATGGGGAAAAATAGGAAAAAACAGCTTACAATATGAATAATTTAATTTTCAGGATATTTTCTGTGATGCGTTAATTTGGTCTAGAAGTATTTTTTGTAACAATGTTTGCAGGTATACTCCTGGACGAAATTAACGTTTCAGAAAAACATATTTTGACAACAAAATTTTTCACATTACATTATATAAGTGTTGTAGCTTCGCAATAGTAAAAAGGACTATTAATAAGGAATTAGTGGATATTTATTGTTTATTTGGTGAAAAACAGGAAAAAACAACTTACAATATTAAAAATTTAGTTGTCAGGATATTTTCTTGTGTATTTTTTGCGTTTATGTTTTTTGTAACAATGTTTGCATGCATACTCCTGGACCAAATTAACGCAGAAAAAAATAGTCTGACAACAAAATTTTTCGCATTACATATTATAAGTGTTGGTGCTTCGCAATAGTAAAAAGGACTATTAATAAAGAATTAGTGGAAATCTATTGTCTATTTGGGAGAAAGCAGGAAAACGCTATTTACTATATGACAAATTTAGTTTTTAGGATATTTTTTGTGATGCGTTAATTTGGTCCAGGAGTATTTTTTGCGTTTATGTTGTTTGTGCCAATGTTTGCAAGTATACTCCTGGACAAAATTAACGCATCAGAAGAAAATATTCTGAGAACTACATTTTTCACATTACATATTATAAGTGTTGGAGCTTTGCATTAGTAAAAAGGACTATTAATAAAGGATTAGTGGAAATATATTGTTTATTTGGGAGATAGCAGGAAAACGCTATTTACAATATGACTAATTTAGTTTTTAGGATATTAATTAGTGATGCGTTAATTTGGTCCAGAAGTATTTTTTGCGTTTATGTTTTTTGTAACAATGTTTGCATGTATACTCCTGGATCAAATTAACGCATCAAAAAAAAATTCTAACAACAAAGTGTTTCACATTACATATAAGTGTTGAAGCTTTGAAATAGTAAAAAGGACTATTAATAAAGGATTAGTGGAAATCTATTGTCTATTTGGGAGAAAGCAGGAAAACGCTATTTACTATATGACAAATTTAGTTTTTAGGATATTTTTTGTGATGCGTTAATTTGGTCTAGGAGTATTTTTTGCGTTTATGTTGTTTGTGCCAATGTTTGCATGTATACTCCTGGACAAAATTACCGCATCAGAAAAAAATATTCTGAGAACTACATTTTTCACATTACATATTATAAGTGTTGGAGTTTCGCAATAGTAAATAGGACTATTAATAAAGGATTAGTGGAAATCTATTGTTTATTTGGGGAAAAACAGGAAAAAACTACTTACAATATTAAAAATTTAGTTGTCAGGATATTTTCTTGTGTATTTTTTAGCGTTTATGTTTTTTGTAACAATGTTTGCATGCATACTCCTGGACCAAATTAACGCAGAAAAAAATAGTCTGACAACAAAATGTTTCGCATTACATATTATAAGTGTTGGAGCTTCGCAATAGTAAAAAGGACTATTAATAAAGGATTAATGGAAATATATTGTTTATTTGGGAGAAAGCAGGAAAACGCTATTTACAATATGACTAATTTAGTTTTTAGGATATTATTTAGTGATGCGTTAATTTGGCACAGAAGTATTTTTTGCGTTTATGTTTTTTGTAACAATGTTTGCATGTATACTCCTGGTCAAATTAACGCATCAGAAAAACATAATTTGACAACAAAATTTTTCACATTACATATTATAAGTGTTGGAGCTTCACAATAGTAAAAAGGACTATTAATAAAGGATTAGTGGAAATCTATTGTTTATTTGGGAGAAAGCAGGAAAACGCTATTTACAATATGACAAATTTAGTTTTTAGGAAATTTTTTTTTATGCGTTAATTTGGTCCAGGAGTATTTTTTTCGTTTTTGTTTTTTGTAACAATGTTTGCATTTATACTCCTGGTCCAAATTAACGCATCTGAAAAAAATATTCTGACAACAAAATTTTTCACATTACATATTATAAGTGTTGAAGCTTGGCAATAGTAAAAAGGACTATTAATAAAGGATTAATGGAAATCTATTGTTTATTTGGGGAAAAACAGGAAAAAACCATTTACAATATGAAAAATTTAGTTTTCAAGATATTTTCTTGTGATGCGTTATTTGATCCAGGAGTATTTTTTGCGTTTATATTGTTTGTGCCAATGTTTGCATGTATACTCCTGGACAAAATTAACGCATCAGAAAAAAATATTCTGAGAACTATATTCTTCACATTACATATTATACGTGTTGGAGCTTCGCAATAGTGAAAAGGACTATTAATAAAGGATTAGTGGAAATCTATTGTTCATATGGGGAAAAATAGGAAAAAACAGCTTACAATATGAATAATTTAATTTTCAGGATATTTTCTGTGATGCGTTAATTTGGTCTAGAAGTATTTTTTGTAACAATGTTTGCATGTATACTCCTGGACGAAATTAACGTTTCAGAAAAACATATTTTGACAACAAAATTTTTCACATTACATTATATAAGTGTTGTAGCTTCGCAATAGTAAAAAGGACTATTAATAAGGAATTAGTGGAAATTTATTGTTTATTTGGTGAAAAACAGGAAAAAACAACTTATAATATTAAAAATTTAGTTGTCAGGATATTTTCTTGTGTATTTTTTGCGTTTATGTTTTTTGTAACAATGTTTGCATGCATACTCCTGTACCAAATTAACGCAGAAAAAAATAGTCTGACAACAAAATTTTTCGCATTACATATTATAAGTGTTGGAGCTTCGCAATAGTAAAAAGGACTATTAATAAAGAATTAG
Organism: Agriotes lineatus; assembly: GCA_940337035.1. Classification (NCBI taxonomy): domain Eukaryota; kingdom Metazoa; phylum Arthropoda; class Insecta; order Coleoptera; family Elateridae; genus Agriotes; species Agriotes lineatus. The sequence goes on along the minus strand of CALNHX010002751.1, from coordinate 85,650 downwards.
TGGAAATCTATTGTCTATTTGGGAGAAAGCAGGAAAACGCTATTTACTATATGACAAATTTAGTTTTTAGGATATTTTTTGTGATGCGTTAATTTGGTCCAGGAGTATTTTTTGCGTTTATGTTGTTTGTGCCAATGTTTGCATGTATACTCCTGGACAAAATTAACGCATCAGAAGAAAATATTCTGAGAACTACATTTTTCACATTACATATTATAAGTGTTGTAGCTTCGCAATAGTAAAAAGGACTATTAATAAGGAATTAGTGGAAATTTATTGTTTATTTGGGGAAAAACAGGAAAAAACAACTTACAATATTAAAAATTTAGTTGTCAGGATATTTTCTTGTGTATTTTTTGCGTTTATGTTTTTTGTAACAATGTTTGCATGCATACTCCTGGACCAAATTAACGCAGAAAAAAATAGTCTGACAACAAAATTTTTCGCATTACATATTATAAGTGTTGGAGCTTCGCAATAGTAAAAAGGACTATTAATAAAGAATTAGTGGAAATCTATTGTCTATTTGGGAGAAAGCAGGAAAACGCTATTTACTATATGACAAATTTAGTTTTTAGGATATTTTTTGTGATGCGTTAATTTGGTCCAGGAGTATTTTTTGCGTTTATGTTGTTTGTGCCAATGTTTGCATGTATACTCCTGGACAAAATTAACGCATCAGAAGAAAATATTCTGAGAACTACATTTTTCACATTACATATTATAAGTGTTGGAGCTTCGCAAAAGTAAATAGGACTATTAATAAAGGATTAGTGGAAATCTATTGTTTATTTGGGGAAAAACAGGAAAAAACAACTTACAATATTAAAAATTTAGTTGTCAGGATATTTTCTTGTGTATTTTTTGCGTTTATGTTTTTTGTAACAATGTTTGCATGCATACTCCTGGACCAAATTAACGCAGAAAAAAATAGTCTGACAACAAAATTGTTCGCATTACATATTATAAGTGTTGGAGCTTCGCAATAGTAAATAGGACTATTAATAAAGGATTAGTGGAAATCTATTGTTTATTTGGGGAAAAACAGGAAAAAACAATTTACAATATGAAAAATTTTGTTTTCAGGATATTTTCTTGTGTATTTTTTGCGTTTATGTTTTTTGTAACAATGTTTGCATGCATACTCCTGGACCAAATTAACGCAGAAAAAAATAGTCTGACAACAAAATTTTTCGCATTACATATTATAAGTGTTGGAGCTTTGCAATAGTAAAAAGGACTATTAATAAAGGATTAGTGGAAATATATTGTTTATTTGGGAGAAAGCAGGAAAACGCTATTTACTATATGACAAATTTAGTTTTTAGGATATTTCTTTGTGATGCGTTAATTTGGTCCAGAAGTATTTTTCGCGTTTTTGTTTTTGTAATAATGTTTGCATGTTAACTCCTGAACCAAATTAACGCATCAAAAAAAAATATTCTGACAACAAAATTTTTCACATTACATATTATAAGTGTTAAAGCTTTGCATTAGTAAAAAGGACTATTAATAAAGGATTAGTGGAAATATATTGTTTATTTGGGAGAAAGCAGGAAAACGCTATTTACAATATGACAAATTTAGTTTTTAGGATATTTCTTTGTGATGCGTTAATTTGGTCCAGAAGTATTTTTCGCGTTTTTGTTTTTGTAATAATGTTTGCATATTAACTCCTGAACCAAATTAACGCATCAAAAAAAATATTCTGACAACAAAATTTTTCACATTACATATTATAAGTGTTAAAGCTTTGCATTAGTAAAAAGGACTATTAATAAAGGATTAGTGGAAATATATTGTTTATTTGGGAGAAAGCAGGAAAACGCTATTTACAATATGAAAAATTTAGTTTTTAGGATATTTCTTTGTGATGCGTTAATTTGGTCCAGAAGTATTTTTCGCGTTTTTGTTTTTGTAATAATGTTTGCATGTTAACTCCTGAACCAAATTAACGCATCAAAAAAAAATATTCTGACAACAAAATTTTTCGCATTACATATTATAAGTGTTGGAGCTTCGCAATAGTACAAAGAACTATTAATAAAGGATTAGTGGAAATATATTGTTTATTTGGGAGAAAGCAGGAAAACGCTATTTACAATATGACAAATTTAGTTTTTAGGATATTTCTTTGTGATGCGTTAATTTGGTCCAGAAGTATTTTTCGCGTTTTTGTTTTTGTAATAATGTTTGCATGTTAACTCCTGAACCAAATTAACGCATCAAAAAAAAATATTCTAACAACAAAGTTTTTCAGATTACATATAAGTGTTGAAGCTTTGAAATAGTAAAAAGGACTATTAGAAAAGGATTAGTAGCAATCTATTGTTTATTTGGGAGAAAGCAGGAAAACGCTATTTACAATATGACAAATTTAGTTTTTAGTATATTTTTTTGTGATGCGTTAATTTGGTCCAGAAGTATTTTTTGCGTTTATGATTTTTGTAACAATGTTTGCATGTATACTCCTGGTCCAAATTAACCCATCTGAAAAAAATATTCTGACAACAAAATGTTTCACATTACATATTATATGTGTTGAAGCTTTGCAATAGTAAAAAGAACTATTAATAAAGGATTAGTGGAAATATATTGTTTATTTGGGAGAAAGCAGGAAAACGCTATTTACAATATGACAAATTTAGTTTTTAGGATATTTCTTTGTGATGCGTTAATTTGGTCCAGAAGTATTTTTCGCGTTTTTGTTTTTGTAATAATGTTTGCATGTTAACTCCTGAACCAAATTAACGCATCAAAAAAAAATATTCTGACAACAAAATTTTTCACATTACATATTATAAGTGTTAAAGCTTTGCATTAGTAAAAAGGACTATTAATAAAGGATTAGTGGAAATATATTGTTTATTTGGGAGAAAGCAGGAAAACGCTATTTACAATATGACTAATTTAGTTTTTAGGATATTATTTAGTGATGCGTTAATTTGGTCCAGAAGTATTTTTTGCGTTAATGTTTTTTGTAACAATGTTTGCATGTATACTCCTGGACCAAATTAACGCATCAAAAAAAAATTCTAACAACAAAGTTTTTCACATTACATATAAGTGTTGAAGCTTTGAAATAGTAAAAAGGACTATTAGAAAAGGATTAGTAGCAATCTATTGTTTATTTGGGAGAAAGCAGGAAAACGCTATTTACAATATGACTAATTTAGTTTTTAGGATATTATTTAGTGATGCGTTAATTTGGTCCAGAAGTATTTTTTGCGTTTATGTTTTTTGTAACAATGTTTGCATGCATACTCCTGGACCAAATTAACGCAGAAAAAAATAGTCTGACAACAAAATTTTTCGCATTACATATTATAAGTGTTGGAGCTTCGCAATAGTAAAAAGGACTATTAATAAAGAATTAGTGGAAATCTATTGTCTATTTGGGAGAAAGCAGGAAAACGCTATTTACTATATGACAAATTTAGTTTTTAGGATATTTTTTGTGATGCGTTAATTTGGTCCAGGAGTATTTTTTGCGTTTATGTTGTTTGTGCCAATGTTTGCATGTATACTCCTGGACAAAATTAACGCATCAGAAGAAAATATTCTGAGAACTCCATTTTTCACATTACATATTATAAGTGTTGGAGCTTCGCAATAGTAAATAGGACTATTAATAAAGGATTAGTGGAAATATATTGTTTATTTGGGAGAAAGCAGGAAAACGCTATTTACAATATGACAAATTTAGTTTTTAGGATATTTCTTTGTGATGCGTTAATTTGGTCCAGAAGTATTTTTCGCGTTTTTGTTTTTGTAATAATGTTTGCATGTTAACTCCTGAACCAAATTAACGCATCAAAAAAAATATTCTGACAACAAAATTTTTCACATTACATATTATAAGTGTTAAAGCTTTGCATTAGTAAAAAGGACTATTAATAAAGGATTAGTGGAAATATATTGTTTATTTGGGAGAAAGCAGGAAAACGCTATTTACAATATGACAAATTTAGTTTTTAGGATATTTCTTTGTGATGCGTTAATTTGGTCCAGAAGTATTTTTCGCGTTTTTGTTTTTGTAATAATGTTTGCATGTTAACTCCTGAACCAAATTAACGCATAAAAAAAAATATTCTGACAACAAAAATTTTCGAATTACATATTATAAGTGTTGGAGCTTCGCAATAGTAAAAAGAACTATTAATAAAGGAATTAGTGGAAATATATTGTTTATTTGGGAGAAAGCAAGAAAACGCTATTTACAATATGACAAATTTAGTTTTTAGGATATTTCTTTGTGATGCGTTAATTTGGTACAGAAGTATTTTTCGCGTTTTTGGTTTTGTAATAATGTTTGCATGTTAACTCCTGAACCAAATTAACGCATCAAAAAAAAATATTCTGACAACAAAATTTTTCACATTACATATTATAAGTGTTAAAGCTTTGCATTAGTAAAAAGGACTATTAATAAAGGATTAGTGGAAATATATTGTTTATTTGGGAGAAAGCAGGAAAACGCTATTTACAATATGACTAATTTAGTTTTTAGGATATTATTTAGTGATGCGTTAATTTGGTCCAGAAGTATTTTTGCGTTTATGTTTTTTGTAACAATGTTTGCATGTATACTCCTGGACCAAATTAACGCATCAAAAAAAAAATTCTAACAACAAAGTTTTTCACATTACATATAAGTGTTGAAGCTTTGAAATAGTAAAAAGGACTATTAGAAAAGGATTAGTAGCAATCTATTGTTTATTTGGGAGAAAGCAGGAAAACGCTATTTACAATATGACAAATTTAGTTTTTAGTATATTTTTTTGTGATGCGTTAATTTGCTCCAGAAGTATTTTTTGCGTTTATGTTTTTTGTAACAATGTTTGCATGTATACTCCTGGTCCAAATTAACCCATCTGAAAAAAATATTCTGACAACAAAATTTTTCACATTACATATTATAAGTGTTAAAGCTTTGCATTAGTAAAAAAGACTATTAATAAAGGATTAGTGGAAATATATTGTTTATTTGGGAGAAAGCAGGAAAACGCTATTTACAATATGACTAATTTAGTTTTTAGGATATTATTTAGTGATGCGTTAATTTGGTCCAGAAGGATTTTTTGCGTTAATGTTTTTTGTAACAATGTTTGCATGTATACTCCTGGACCAAATTAACGCATCAAAAAAAAATTCTAACAACAAAGTTTTTCACATTACATATAAGTATTGAAGCTTTGAAATAGTAAAAAGGACAATTAGAAAAGGATTAGTAGCAATCTATTGTTTATTTGGGAGAAAGCAGGAAAACGCTATTTACAATATGACAAATTTAGTTTTTAGTATATTTTTTTGTGATGCGTTAATTTGGTCCAGAAGTATTTTTTGCGTTTATGTTTTTTGTAACAATGTTTGCATGTATACTCCTGGTCCAAATTAACCCATCTGAAAAAAATATTCTGACAAAAAAATTTTTCACATTACATATTATATGTGTTGAAGCTTTGCAATAGTAAAAAGAACTATTAATAAAGGATTAGTGGAAATATATTGTTTATTTGCGAGAAAGCAGGAAAACGCTATTTGCAATATGACAAATTTAGTTTTTAGGATATTTCTTTGTGATGCGTTAATTTGGTCCAGAAGTATTTTTCGCGTTTTTGTTTTTGTAATAATGTTTGCATGTTAACTCCTGAACCAAATTAACGCATCAAAAAAAAATATTCTAACAACAAAGTTTTTCACATTACATATAAGTGTTGAAGCTTTGAAATAGTAAAAAGGACTATTAGAAAAGGATTAGTAGCAATCTATTGTTTATTTGGGAGAAAGCAGGAAAACGCTATTTACAATATGACAAATTTAGTTTTTAGTATATTTTTTTGTGATGCGTTAATTTGGTCCAGAAGTATTTTTTGCGTTTATGTTTTTTGTAACAATGTTTGCATGTATACTCCTGGTCAAATTAACGCATCAGAAAAACATAATTTGACAACAAAATTTTTCACATTACATATTATAAGTGTTGGAGCTTCACAATAGTAAAAAGGACTATTAATAAAGGATTAGTGGAAATCTATTGTTTATTTGGGAGAAAGCAGGAAAACACTATTTACAATATGACAAATTTAGTTTTTAGGAATTTTTTTTGATGCGTTAATTTGGTCCAGGATTATTTTTTTCGTTTTTGTTTTTTGTAACAATGTTTGCATTTATACTCCTGGTCCAAATTAACGCATCTGAAAAAAATATTCTGACAACAAAATTTTTCACATTACATATTATAAGTGTTGAAGCTTGGCAATAGTAAAAAGGACTATTAATAAAGGATTAATGGATATCTATTGTTTATTTGGGGAAAAACAGGAAAAAACCATTTACAATATGAAAAATTTAGTTTTCAAGATATTTTCTTGTGATGCGTTATTTGATCCAGGAGTATTTTTTGCGTTTATATTGTTTGTGCCAATGTTTGCATGTATACTCCTGGACAGAATTAACGCATCAGAAAAAAATATTCTGAGAACTATATTCTTCACATTACATATTATACGTGCTGGAGCTTCGCAATAGTGAAAAGGACTATTAATAAAGGATTAGTGGAAATCTATTGTTCATATGGGGAAAAATAGGAAAAAACAGCTTACAATATGAATAATTTAATTTTCAGGATATTTTCTGTGATGCGTTAATTTGGTCTAGAAGTATTTTTTGTAACAATGTTTGCATGTATACTCCTGGACGAAATTACCGTTTCAGAAAAACATATTTTGACAACAAAATTTTTCACATTACATTAAATAAGTGTTGTATCTTCGCAATAGTAAAAAGGACTATTAATATGGAATTAGTGGAAATTTATTGTTTATTTGGTGAAAAACAGGAAAAAACAACTTACAATATTAAAAATTTAGTTGTCAGGATATTTTCTTGTGTATTTTTTGCGTTTATGTTTTTTGTAACAATGTTTGCATGCATACTCCTGGACCAAATTAACGCAGAAAAAAATAGTCTGACAACAAAATTTTTCGCATTACATATTATAAGTGTTGGAGCTTCGCAATAGTAAAAAGGACTATTAATAAAGAATTAGTGGAAATCTATTGTCTATTTGGGAGAAAGCAGGAAAACGCTATTTACTATATGACAAATTTAGTTTTTAGGATATTTTTTGTGATGCGTTAATTTGGTCCAGGAGTATTTTTTGCGTTTATGTTGTTTGTGCCAATGTTTGCATGTATACTCCTTTACAAAATTAACGCATCAGAAGAAAATATTCTGAGAACTACATTTTTCACATTACATATTATAAGTGTTGGAGCTTCGCAATAGTAAATAGGACTATTAATAAAGGATTAGTGGAAATCTATTGTTTATTTGGGGAAAAACAGGAAAAAACAACTTACAATATTAAAAATTTAGTTGTCAGGATATTTTCTTGTGTATTTTTTGCGTTTATGTTTTTTGTAACAATGCATACTCCTGGACCAAATTAACGCAGAAAAAAATAGTCTGACAACAAAATTTTTCGCATTACATATTATAAGTGTTGGAGCTTCGCAATAGTAAAAAGGACTATTAATAAAGAATTAGTGGAAATCTATTGTCTATTTGGGAGAAAGCAGGAAAACGCTATTAACTATATGACAAATTTAGTTTTTAGGATATTTTTGTGATGCGTTAATTTGGTCCAGGAGTATTTTTTGCGTTTATGTTGTTTGTGCCAATGTTTGCATGTATACTCCTGGACAAAATTAACGCATCAGAAGAAAATATTCTGCGAACTACATTTTTCACATTACATATTATAAGTGTTGGAGCTTCGCAATAGTAAATAGGACTATTAATAAAGGATTAGTGGAAATTTATTGTTTATTTGGTGAAAAACAGGAAAAAACAACTTACAATATTAAAAATTTAGTTGTCAGGATATTTTCTTGTGAATTTTTTGCGTTTATGTTTTTTGTAACAATGTTTGCATGCATACTCCTGGACCAAATTAACGCAGAAAAAAATAGTCTGACAACAAAATTTTTCGCATTACATATTATAAGTGTTGGAGCTTCGCAATAGTAAAAAGGACTATTAATAAAGAATTAGTGGAAATCTATTGTCTATTTGGGAGAAAGCAGGAAAACGCTATTCACTATATGACAAATTTAGTTTTTAGGATATTTTTTGTGATGCGTTAATTTGGTCCAGAAGTATTTTTTGCGTTTATGTTGTTTATGCCAATGTTTGCATGTATACTCCTGGACAAAATTAACGCATCAGAAGAAAATATTCTGAGAACTACATTTTTCACATTACATATTATAAGTGTTGGAGCTTCGCAATAGTAAATAGGACTATTAATAAAGGATTAGTGGAAATCTATTGTTTATTTAGGGAAAAACAGGAAAAAACAATTTACAATATGAAAAATTTTGTTTTTAGAATATTTTCTTGTGATGCGTTAATTTGTTCCAGCAGTATTTTGTTGCGTTTATGTAGTTTTTGCCAATGTTTGCATGTATACTCCTGCACCAAATTAACGCATCAGAAAAAATACTCTGACAACTAAATTTTTCACATTACATATTATAAGTGTTGAAGCTTGGCAATAGTAAAAAGGACTATTAATAAAGGATTAATGGAAATCTATTGTTTATTTGGGGAAAAACAGGAAAAAACCATTTACAATATGAAAAATTTAGTTTTCAAGATATTTTCTTGTGATGCGTTATTTGATCCAGGAGTATTTTTTGCGTTTATATTGTTTGTGCCAATGTTTGCATGTATACTCCTGGACAAAATTAACGCATCAGAAAAAAATATTCTGAGAACTATATTCTTCACGTTACATATTATACGTGTTGGAGCTTCGCAATAGTGAAAAGGACTATTAATAAAGGATTAGTGGAAATCTATTGTTCATTTGGGGAAAAATAGGAAAAAACAGCTTACAATTAGAATAATTTAATTTTCAGGATATTTTCTGTTATGCGTTAATTTGGTCTAGAAGTATTTTTTGTAACAATGTTTGCATGTATACTCCTGGACAAAATTAACGTTTCAGAAAAACATATTTTGACAACAAAATTTTTCACATTACATTATATAAGTGTTGTAGTTTCGCAATAGTAAAAAGGACTATTAATAAAGAATTAGTGGAAATTTATTGTTTATTTGGGGAAAAACAGGAAAAAACAACTTACAATATTAAAAATTTAGTTGTCAGGATATTTTCTTGTGTATTTTTTGCGTTTATGTTTTTTGTAACAATGTTTGCATGCATACTCCTGGACCAAATTAACGCAGAAAAAAATAGTCTGACAACCAAATTTTTCGCATTACATATTATAAGTGTTGGAGCTTCGCAATAGTAAAAAGGACTATTAATAAAGAATTAGTGGAAATCTATTGTCTATTTGGCAGAAAGCAGGCAAACGCTATTTACAATATGACAAATTTAGTTTTTAGGATATTTTTTGTGATGCGTTAATTTGGTCCAGGAGTATTTTTTGCGTTTATGTTGTTTGTGCAAATGCTTGCATGTATACTCCTGGACAAAATTAACGCATCAGAAGAAAATATTCTGAGAACTACATTTTTCACATTACATATTATAAGTGTTGGAGCTTCGCAATAGTAAATAGGACTATTAATAAAGGATTAGTGGAAATCTATTGTTTATTTGGGGAAAAACAGGAAAAAACAATTTACAATATGAAAAATTTAGTTTTCAGAATATTTTCTTGTGATGCGTTAATTTCTTCTAGCAGTATTTTTTTGCGTTTATGTAGTTTGTGCCAATGTTTGCATGTATACTCCTGCACCAAATTAACGCATCAGAAAAAATACTCTGACAACTAAATTTTTCACATTACGTATTATAAGTGTTGGAGCTTTGCAATAGTAAATAGGACTATTAATAAAGGATTACTGGCAAGGTATTGTTTATTTGGGGAAAAATAGGAAAAATCAGCTTACAATATGAATAATTTAATTTTCAGCATATTTTTTTGTGATGCGTTAATTTGTACTAGGAGTATTTTTTGCGTTTATGTTTTTGACCAATGTTTGCATGTATACTCCTAAACCAAATTAACGAATCAGAAAAAAATATTCTGAGAACTACATTTTTCATTACATATTATAAGTGTTGGAGCTTCGCAACAGTAAAAACGACTATTAATAAAGTATTAGTGGAAATCTATTATTTATTTGGGAAAAAATCAGGAAAAAACAACTTACAATATGAAAAAATTGGTTTTCAGAATTTTCTTTGTGATGCGTTAATTTGGTCGAGGAGTATTTTTTGCGTTTATGTTATTTGTAACAATGTTTGCATGTATACTCCTGGTTCAAATTAACGCATCAGAAAAAAATATTCTGACAACAAAATTTTTCGCATTACATATTTTAAGTGTAGGAGCTTCGCAATAGTAAAAAGGACTATTAATAAAGGATTAGTGGAAATCTATTGTTTATTTGGGAGAAAGCAGGAAAACACTATTGACAATATGACAAATTTAGTTTTTAGGAAATATTTTGTGATGCGTTAATTTGGTCCAGAAGTATTTTTTGCGTTTATGTTTTTTGTAACAATGTTTGCATGTATACTCCTGGACGAAATTAACGCTTCAGGAAAACATATTAAGACAACAAAATTTTTCACATTACATATTATAAGTGTTGGAGCTTGACAATAGTAAAAAGGACTATTAATAAAGGATTAGTAGCAATCTATTGTCTATTTGGGGGAAAACAGGAAAAACCATTTACAATATGACAAATTTAGTTTTTAAGATATTTTCTGTGATGCGTTAATTTATTCCAGAAGTATTTTTTGTAACAATGTTTGCATGTATACTCCTGGACGAAATTAAGCGTCAGAAAAACATATTTTGACAACAAAATTTTTCACATTACATTACATAAGTGTTGCAGCTTCGCAATAGTAAAAAGGATTATTAATAAAGAATTAGTGGAAATCTATTGTTATTTGGGGAAAAACAGGAAAAAACAACTTACAATATTAAAAATTTAGTTGTCAGGATATTTTTTTGTTTTTTTGCGTTTATGTTTTTTGTAACAATGTTTGCATTTATGCTCCTGAACCAAATTAACGAATCAGAAAAAAATATTCTGAGAACTACATTTTTTACATTACATATTATAAGTGTTGGAGCTTCGCAACAGTAAAAACGACTATTAATACAGTATTAGTGGAAATCTATTATTTATTTGGGTAAAATCAGGAAAAACAACTTACAACATGAAAAATTTGGTTTTCAGAATTTTCTTTGTGGTGCGTTAATTTGGTCCAGGAGTATTTTTTGCGTTTATCTTATTTGTGACAATGTTAGCATGTAGACTCCTGGACAAAATTAACGCATCAGAAAAAAATATTCTGAGAACTAATTTTTTTACACTACATATTATACGTGTTGGAGCTTCGCAATAGTAAAAAGGACTATTAATAAAGGATTAGTGGAAATCTATTGTTTATTTGTGGAAAAACAGAAAAAAACAACTTACAATATTAAAAATTTAGTTGTCAGGATATTTTCTTGTGATGCGTTAATTTGGGCCAGGAGTATTTTTTGCGTTTATGTTTTTTGTAACAATGTTTGCATATATACCCCTGGACCAGATTAACGCATCAGAAAAAAATATTCTGACAAAAAAATTTTTCGCATTACATATTATAAGTGTTGGAGCTTCGCAATAGGAAAAATCTGGTGTGATACACGCACACAACTTCCTTTTACAGTGAGCAATTAGCAAAAATTTGATTTTAAAGTTTTAAGCATCTGTCAAAAATTGTCAAAAATTACAAAATTTGCAAAAACGGTACAAAATATAGCGTTAGTTGAAGAGACAATTTTTCTATAAAATTTTAAGTTAAATTCAAAAATGTAATAATATACCGGGTGCTCTATTTAAAACAGGAGTTAATAGAAAAATAAAAAAAAAACAAAAAAAACCCTTTTTAGAGGTATTCAACTAAAAAATCATCTAGCTCATATCAATACACATTCAAAATGTAGTAAAAATGTAAAGTTTTAAAAAAATCGTTAGAGCCGTTTTGGAAAAAATCGAAAAAAACTGAAAAATCACAAGAGTAAACACCTATTTCCGGTTATGCGATTTTATTCAAAAGCTTGCTGTTGCATCTACATAGTACGCGACACTTATATATGAAGTTTCAACGCCATACCTCTTTTAGTTTTTGAGATATTCTGTTCACAGACAGACAGACACACAGACACACAGCCAGACAGACAGACAGACCAATGAAAAAAAAATATGTGTTTTGGGATCAGAGGACTCTAAAACGTGAAGGTCTGTTGAAAACTCGAATTTTTGGGGTGAATCCAATACTTCCTTTATTGTAAAAGGAAGTAAAAGGGACTATTATTAAAGGATTAGTGGAAATCTATTGTTTATTTGGGAGAAAGCAGGAAAACGCTATTTACAATATTACAAATTTAGTTTTTAGGAAATTGTTTGTGATGCGTTAGTTTGGTCCAGGAGTATTTTTTGCGTTTTTGGTTTTTGTAACAATGTTTGCATGTATACTCCTGGACCAAATTAACGCATCAGAAAAAAATATTCTGACAACAAAATTTTTCACATCACATATTATAAGTGTTAAAGCTTTGCATTAGTAAAAAGGACTATTAATAAAGGATTAGTAGCAATCTATTGTTTATTTGGGAGAAAGCAGGAAAACGCTATTTAAAATATGACAAATATAGTTTTTTGTATATTTCTTTGTGATGCGTTAATTTGGTCCAGAAGTATTTTTTGCGTTTATGTTTTTTGTAACAATGTTTGCATGTATACTCCTGGACCAAATTAACGCATCAGAAAAACATATTTTGACATCAACATTTTTCACATTACATATTTTATGTGTTGGAGATTCACAATAGTAAAAAGGACTATTAATAAATGATTAGTGGAAATCTATTGTTTATTTGGGAAAAAGCAGGAAAACACTATTTACAATATGACAAATTAAGTTTTTAGGAATTTTTTGTGATGCGTTAATTTGGTCCAGGAGTATTTTTTGCGTTTTTGTTTTTTGTAACAATGTTTGCATGTATACTCCTGGTCCAAATTAACCCATCTGAAAAAAATATTCTAACAACAAAGTTTTTCACATTACATATTATAAGTGTTGGAGCTTCACAATAGTAAAAAGGACTATTAATAAAAAATTATTGGAAATATATTGTTTATTTGAGAGAAAGCAGGAAAACACTATTTACAATATGACAAATTTAGTTTTTAGGACATTTTTTGTGATGCGTTAATTTGGTCCAGGAGTATTTTTTGCGTTTTTGTTTTTTGTCACAATGTTTGCATTTATACTCCTGGTCCAAATTAACGCATCTGAAAAAAATATTCTGACAACAAAAGTTTTCACATTACATATTATAAGTGTTGAAGCTTGGCAATAGTAAAAAGGACTATTAATAAAGGATTAGTGGAAATCTATTGTTTATTTGGGGAAAAACAGGAAACAACAATTTACAATATGAAAAATTTAGTTTTCAAGATATTTTCTTGTGATGCGTTATTTGTTCCAGGAGTATTTTTTGCGTTTATTTTGTTTGTGCCAATGTTTGCATGTATACTCCTGGACAAAATTAACGCATCAGAAAAAAATATTCTAAGAACTATATTCTTCACATTACATATTATACGTGTTGGAGCTTCGCAATAATGAAAAGGACTATTAATAAAGGATTAGTGGAAATCTATTGTTTATTTGGGAGAAAGCAGGAAAACACTATTTACAATATGACAAATTTAGTCTTTAGGATATTTTTTGTGATGAGTTACTTTGGCCCTGGAGTATCTTTTGCGTTTACGTTTTTTGTGACAATGTTTGGATGTATACTCCAGCACCAAATTAACGCATCAGAAAAAATACTCTGACAACTAAACTTTTCACATTACATATTATAAGTGTTGGAGCTTCCCAATAGTAAATAGGACTATTAATAAAGGATTACTAGAAAGCTATTGTTCATGTGGGGAAAAATAGGAAAAAACAGCTTACAATATGAATAATTTAATTTTCAGGATATTTTCTGTGATGCGTTAATTTGGTCTAGAAGTATTTTTTGTAACAATGTTTGCATGTATACTCATGGACGAAATTAACGCGTCAGAAAAACATATTTTGACAACAAAGTTTTTCACATTACATTATATAGGTGTTGGAGCTTCGCAATAGTAAAAAGGACTATTAATAAAGAATTAGTGGAAATTTATTGTTTATTTGGGGAAAAACAGGAAAAAACAACTTACAATATTAAAAATTTAGTTGTCAGGATATTTTCTTGTGTATTTTTTGGGTTTATGTTTTTGTAACAATGTTTGCATGCATACTCCTGGACCAAATTAACGCATCAAAAAAAAAAAAATTCTGACAACAAGATTTTTCGCATTACATATTATAAGTGTTGGAGCTTCGCAATAGTAAAAAGGACTATTAATAAAGAATTAGTGGTAATCTATTGTTTATTCGGGAGAAAGCATGAAAACACTATTTACGATATGACAAATTTAGCTTTTAGGACATTTCTTGTAATGCGTTAATTTGGTCCAGGAGTATTTTTTGCGATTTTGTTTTTTGTAACAATGGTTAGATGTATACTCCTGGTACAAATTAACGCATCAGAAAAAAAAATTCTGACAACAAAATTTTTCACATTACATATTATAAGTGTTGAAGCTTTGCAATAGTAAAAAGGACTATTAATAAAGGATTAGTAAAAATCTATTTTCTATTTGGGAAAAAAAGCAGGAAAACGCTATTTACAATATGACAAATTTAGTTTTTAGGATATTTTTTCTGATGCGTTAATTTGGTCCAGGAGTATTTTTTGCGTTTATGTTTTTTGTAACAATGTTTGTATGTATACTCCTGGACGAAATTAACGCACCAGAAAAACATATTCTGACAACATTTTTCGCATTACATATTATAGGTGTTAGAGCTTCGCAATAGTAAAAAGGACGATTAATAAAAAATTAGTGGATATGTATTGTTCATTTGGGAGAAAGCAGGAAAACACTATTTATAACATGAAAAATTTAGTTTTCAGGATATTTTCTTGTGATGCGTTAATTTGATCTGGTAGTATTTTTTGCGTGTATGTTTGTGCTAATGTTTGCATGTATACTCCTGGATAAAATTAACGCATCAGAAAAAAATATTCTGAGAACTATATTTTTCACATTACATATTATACGTGTTAGAGCTTCGCAATAGTGAAAAGGACTACTAATAAAGGGTTAGCGAAAATCTATTGTTTATTTGGGAGAAAGCAGGAAAACACTATTTACAATATGACAAATTTAGTCTTTAGGATATTTTTTAGTGATGATTTACTTTGGCCCTGGAGTATTTTTTGCGTTTATGTTTTTTGTGACAATGTTTGCATGTATACTTCAGCACCAAATTAACGCACCAGAAAAAAATATTCTAACAACAAAATTTTTCACATTACATATTATAAGTGTTGGAGCTTCGCAATAGTAAATATTACTATTAATAAAGGATTACTAGAAAGCTATTGTTTATTTGGGGAAAATAGGAAAAAACAGCTTACAATAGGAATAATTTTATTTTTAGCATATTTTTTTGTGATGGGTTAATTTGGTCTAGGAGTATTTTTTGCGTTTATGTTTTTGTAACAATGTTTGCATGTATACTCCTGAACCAAATTAACGAATCAGAAAAAAATATTCTGAGAAATACATTTTTTACATTACATATTATAAGTGCTGGAGCTTCGCAACAGTAAAAAGGACTATTAATAAAGTATTAGTGGAAATCTATTATTTATTTGGGAAAAAAACAGGAAAAAACCACTTACAATATGAAAAATTTGGTTTTCAGAATTTTCTTTGTGATGCGTTAATTTGGTCTAGGAATTTTTTTTTGTGTTTATGTTATTTGTGACAATATTTTCATGTATACTCCTGGACGAAATTAACGCATCAGAAAAACATATTCTGAGAACTAAATTTTTCACATAACATATTATAAGTGTTGGAGCTTCACAATAGTAAAAAGGACTTTTAATAAAGGATTAGTGGAAATCTATTGTTTATTTGGGGAAAAACAGGAAAAAACAATATACAACATGAAAAATTTAGTTTTCAGGATATTTTCTTGTGATGCGTTAATTTGGTCTAGTACTATTTTTTGCGTGTATGTTGTTTGTGCCAATGTTTGCATGTATACTCCTGGATAAAATTAACGCATCAGAAAAAAATATTCTGAGAACTATATTTTTCACATTACATATTATACGTGTTAGAGCTTCGCAATAGTGAAAAGGACTACTAATAAAGGGTTAGCGGAAATCTATTGTCTATTTGGGAGAAAGCAAGAAAACACTATTTACAATATGACAAATTTAGTTTTTAGGATATTTTTTAGTGATGAACTACTTTGGCCCTGGAGTATTTTTTGCGTTTATGTTTTTTGTGACAATGTTTGCATGTATACTCCAGCACCAAATTAACGCACCAGAAAAAAAATATTCTAACAACAAAATTTTTCACATTACATATTATAAGTGTTGGAGCTTCGCAATAGTAAATATTACTATTAATAAAAGATTACTAGAAAGCTATTGTTTATTTGGGAAAAAATAGGAAAAAACAGCTTACAATAGGAATAATTTAATTTTTAGCATATTTTGTTGTGATGGGTTAATTTGGTCTAGGAGTATTTTTTGCGTTTATGTTGTTTGTGCCAATGTTTGCATGTATACTCCTGCACCAAATTAACGCATCAGAAAAAATACTCTGACAACAAAATTTTTCACATTACATATTATAAGTGTTGGAGCTTTGCAATAGTAAATAGGACTATTAATAAAGGATTAGTAGCAATCTATTGTTTATTTGGGAGAAAGCAGAAAGACGCTATTTACAATATGACAAATTTAGTTTTTAGGATATTTTTTTGTGATGCGTTAATTTGGTCCAGAAGTATTTTTTGCGTTTATGTTGTTTGTAACAATGTTTGCATGCATACTCTTGGACGAAATTAACGCATCAGAAAAACATATTTTGACAACAACATTTTTCGCATTACATATTATAGATGCTAGAGCTTCGCAATAGTAAAAAGGACGATTAATAAAAAATTAGTGGATATGTATTGTTTATTTGGGAGAAAGCAGGAAAACACTATTTACAATATGACAAAATTAATTTTTAGGAAATTTTTTGTGATGCGTTAATTTGGCCCAGGAGTATTTATTGCGTTTTTGTTTTTTGTAACAATGTTTGCATGTATACTCCTAGACGAAATTAACACATCAGAAAAACATATTTTGACAACAAAATTTTTCACATAACATATTATAAGTGTTGGAGCTTCACAACAGTAAAAAGGACTATTAGTAAAGGATTAGTGGAAATCTATTGTTTATTTGGGGAAAAACAGGAAAAAACAATTTACAACATAAAAAATTTAGTTTTCAGGATATTTTCTTGTGATGCGTTAATTTGGTCTAGTAGTATGTTTTGCGTTTATGTTTTTGTAACAATGTTTGCATGTATACTCCTGAACCAAATTAAAGAATCAGAAAAAAATATTCTGAGAACTAAACTTTTTACATTACATACTATAAGTGTTGGAGCTTCGCAACAGTAAAAATGACTATTAGTAAAGGATTAGTGGAAATCTATTGTTTATTTGGGGGAAAACAGGAGAAAACAATTTACAATATGACAAATTTAGTTTTTAGGATATTTTTCTGTGATGCGTTAATTTGGTCCAGAAGTATTTTTTGCGTTTATGTTTTTTGTAACAATGTTTGTATGTATACTCCTGGTCGAAATTAACGCACCAGAAAAAAATATTTTGACAACAAAATTTTTCGCATTACATATTATAGGTGTTGGAGCTTCGCAATAGTAAAAAGGACGATTAATAAAAAATTAGTGGATATGTATTGTTTATTTGGGAGAAAGCAGGAAAACACTATTTACAACATGAAAAATTTAGTTTTCAGGATATTTTCTTGTGATGCGTTAATTTGATCTAGTAGTATTTTTTGCGTGTATGTTGTTTGTGCCAATGTTAGCATGTATACTCCTGGATAAAATTAACGCATCAGAAAAAAATATTCTGAGAACTAAATTTTTCACATTACATATTATAAGTGTTGGAGCTTCACAATAGTAAAAATGACTATTAATAAAGGATTAGTGGAAATCTATTGTTTATTTGGAGGAAAACAGGAAAAAACAATTTACAATATGACAAATTAGGTTTTTAGGATATTTTTCTGTGATGCGTTAATTTGATCTAGTAGTATTTTTTGCGTGTATGTTTTTTGTAACAATGTTTGTATGTATACTCCTGGACGAAATTAACGCACCAGAAAAACATATTCTGACAACAACATTTTTCGCATTACATATTATAGGTGTTGGAGCTTCGCAATAGTAAAAAGGACGATTAATAAAAAATTAGTGGATATGTATTGTTTATTTGGGAGAAAGCAGGAAAACACTATTTACAATATGAGAAAAATTTGTTTTTAGGAAATTTTTTGTGATGCGTTAATTTGGCCCAGGAGTAATTTTTGCTTTTTTGTTTTTTGTAACAATGTTTGCATGTATACTCCTGGTCCAAATTAACGCATCAGAAAAAAATATTCTGAGAACTAAATTTTTCACATTACATATTATAAGTGTTGGAGCTTCACAATAGTAAAAATTACTATTAATAAAGGATTAGTCGAAATCTATTGTTTATTTGGGGGAAAACACGAAAAAACAATTTACAATATGACAAATTAAGTTTTTAGGATATTTTTCTGTGATGCGTTAATTTGGTCCAGAAGTATTTTTGGCGTTTATGTTTTTTGTAACAATGTTTGCATGTATACTCCTGGACGAAATTAACGCATCAGAACAACATATTTTGATAACAAAATTTTTCACATTACATATTATAAGTGTTGGAGCTTCGCAATAGGAAAAAGGACTATTAATAAAGGATTAGTGGAAATCTATTGTTTATTTGGGGGAAAGCAGGAAAAAACAATTTACAATATGACAAATTTAGTTTTTAGGATATTTTTCTGTGATGCGTTAATTTGGTCCAGAAGTATTTTTTGCGTTTATGTTTTTTGTAACAATGTTTGTATGTATACTCCTGGACGAAATTAACGCATTAGAAAAACATATTCTGACAACAACATTTTTCGCATTACATATTATAGGTGTTAGAGCTTCGCAATAGTAAAAAGGACGATTAATAAAAAATTAGTGGATATGTATTGTTTATTTGGGAGAAAGCAGGAAAACACTATTTACAACATGAAAAATTTAGTTTTCAGGATATTTTCTTGTGATGCGTTAATTTGATCTAGTAGTATTTTTTGCGTGTATGTTGTTTGTGCCAATGTTTGCAAGTATACTCCTGGATAAAATTAACGCATCAGAAAAAAATATTCTGAGAACTATATTTTTCACATTACATATTATACGTGTTGGAGCTTTGCAATAGTAAATAGGACTATTAATAAAGGATTAGTAGCAATCTATTGTTTATTTGGGTGAATGCAGGAAAACACTATTTTCAATATGACAAATTTAGTTTTTAGGAACTTTTTTGTGATGCGTTAAGTTAGCCCAGGAGTTTTTTATGCGTTTATGTTTTTTGTAACAATGTTTGCATGCATACTCCTGGACCAAATTAACGCATCAGAAAAAAATATTCTGACAACAAAATTTTCCACATTACATATTATAAGTGTTGGAGCTTTGCAATAGTAAATAGGACTATTAATAAAGGATTACTGGCAAGCTATTGTTTATTTGGGGAAAAATAGGAAAAAACAGCTTACAATATGAATAATTTAATTTTCAGCATATTTTTTTGTGATGCGTTAATTTGGTCTAGGAGTATTTTTTGCGTTTATGTTGTTTGTGCCAATGTTTGCATGTCTACTCCTGCACCAAATTAACGCATCAGAAAAAATACTGACAACAAAATTTTTCACATTACATATTATAAGTGTTGGAGCTTTGCAATAGTAAATAGGACTATTAATAAAGGATTAGTAGCAATCTATTGTTTATTTGGGAGAAAGCAGGAAAACACTATTTTCAATATGACAAATTTAGTTTTTAGGAACTTTTTTGTGATGCGTTAATTAGGCCCAGGAGTATTTTTTGCGATTTTGTTTTTTGTAACAATGTTTGCTTGTATACCTCTGGCCCAAATTAACGCACAGAAAAAAATATTCTGACAACAAATTTTTTCACATTACATATTATAAGTGTTGAAGCTTTGCAATAGTAAAAAGATCTATTAATAAAGGATTAGTAGCAATCTATTGTTTATTTGGGAGAAAGCAGCAAAACGGTATTTACAATATGACAAATTTAGTTTTTAGGATATTTTTTTGTGATGCGTTAATTTGGTCCAGAAGTATTTTTTGCGTTTATGTTTTTTGTAACAATGTTTGCATGCATACTCTTGGACGAAATTAACGCATCAGAAAAATATATTTTGACAACAAAATTTTTCGCATTACATATTATAAGTGTTAGAGCTTCGCAATAGTAAAAAGGACGATTAATAAAAAATTAGTGGATATGTATTGTTTATTTGGGAGAAAGCAGGAAAACACTATTTACAATATGACAAAATTAGTTTTTAGGAAATTTTTTGTGATGCGTTAATTTGGCCCAGGAGTATTTTTTGCATTTTTGTTCTTTGTAACAATGTTTGCATGTATACTCCTGGACGAAATTAACACATCAGAAAAACATATTTTGACAACAACATTTTTCACATAACATATTATAAGTGTTGGAGCTTCACAACAGTAAAAAGGACTATTAATAAAGGATTAGTGGAAATCTATTGTTTATTTGGGGAAAAACAGGAAAAAACAATTTACAACATGAAAAATTTAGTTTTCAGGATATTTTCTTGTGATGCGTTAATTTGGTCTAGTAGTATGTTTTGCGTTTATGTTTTTGTAAGAATGTTTGCATGTATGCTCCTGAACCAAATTAAAGAATCAGAAAAAAATATTCTGAGAACTAAACTTTTTACATTACATACTATAGGTGTTGGAGCTTCGCAACAGTAAAAATGACTATTAGTAAAGGATTAGTGGAAATCTATTGTTTATTTGGAGGAAAACAGGAGAAAACGATTTACAATATGACAAATTTAGCTTTTAGTATTTTTTTTGTGATACGTTAATTTGGTCTAGGAGTATTTTTTGCGTTTTTGTTTTTTGTAACAATGATTCCATGGACCAAATTAAGGCATCAGAAAAACATATTTTGACAAAAAAAATTTCAAATTACATATTATAAGTGTTGGAGCTTCACAATAGTAAAAAGGACTATTAATAAAGGATTAGTGGTGATCTATTGTTGATTTGGGGGAAAACAGGAAAAAACAATTTACAATATGAAAAATTTAGTTTTCAGGGTATTTACTTGGGATGCGTTAATTTTGTCCAGAAGTATTTTTTGCGTTTATGTTGTTTGTGTCAATGTTTGCATGTATACTCCTGGACAAAATTAACGCATCAGAAAAAAATATTCTGAAAAAATTTTTCGCATTACATATTATAAGTGTTAGAGCTTCGCAATAGTAAAAAGAACTATTAATAAAGGATTAGAAGAAATCTATTGTTTATTTGGGAGAATGCAGGAAAACACTATTTACAATATGACAAATTTAGTTTTTAGGATTTTTTTTGTGATACTTTAATTTGGTCTAGGAGTATTTTTTGCGTTTTTGTTTTTTGTAACAATGTTTGCATGTATACTCCTGGACCAAATTAACTCATCAGAAAAAAATATTCTGACAAATTTTTTCACACTACATATTATAAGTGTTGAAGCTTTGCAATAGTAAAAAGGACTATTAATAAAGGATTAGTAGCAATCTATTGTTTATTTGGGAGAAAGGAGGAAATAGCTATTAACATATCTAGGTATGTTATGAGTATCATAACTGCCGCAGATGTTGTATTGAAATCTGAGCTCGCAGAGCGAGGATTTTAAAACATCTGAGGCTGTTAGGATTCATAACATCCGTGATTTGTTCAATAGTTTATCGGTTGCTATATGGTTATGGTTGCCATGTACGGTAATGGACTATTACCGTACAGATCAGTTATGATTTAGTTACCAGCCTACTTTTGTATATTATTACGTCAAAGGACACGTTTATGTATTAAGGGAAACTATTCATTATTCATGCCATGTGTTACTTAAGATTTATGTTATCCGGGGCGCACTTTTAGATCGCCTCATTCATAATTAGAATGCCCCATTCATAAACTTTTCTAAACACTTTGCTCTTTGTCCTTAGATGGTTTCATGGAGCAGATTCGTCGTGTTAGCGTTTAGTCGATATTAAGCTTCGGTTTAGTCAACTCATGTAACTAGTTCGTAAGTTTTGTAACTTGTGTAATTTCAGAGTTTAATAAAAACTTAATTTTTAAAAACAAGTTCTCTATAACATCGAACATAATTGGCGCTGCAAACAGGATGCTCAAACGACTCTTGTACAAAGTTTCGTTGATTTTTAAATCTTAATTGGGCATCCCTCAAACCTACAAATATTTTTGAAGACTTCAACATTGCGATTCCAAGTTTGCTGAGTTCCTTCGACCGTCGACGGACCTCACCTACAAACTAGCACTGGTAGAGCAACGAGGAAGGCGCTTCATCCACCTGTACCAGAAGGACCAACACCGCCGTGGAACTTCACCTGGTAACCCGCTAGGCATCCCGACATCAGGACAATGCTATTGGCAACTCTATTCTTGTAAGTGAACAAAAAATATTCCTTTTAACTTAGTGATATCCTTTTAACCTAGTGATATACAAGTGATTGTTTAAATATTTTTATGAATAACGCTAGAGATCGTTCAAGATCACCTTTGAGCCGTGCTAATTCAAGCGGTTTAAATTCTTCCATTGAAGTTGGCTTAGAAAATCCAAGTCAAGCAAAAATGGCTGTTAATTTTACTGAAATTAATTTAGCTAAGGAAATGATTCCTCAGTATGAGGGCGGTAGTAGGAATTTATCGTATTTCATACAGCAAAGCGAAAAATTCTTTGACATTTATGGAAACAAAGAAAAAGGCCAGGAAATGTGTAGTTTTAATAGGCTTTTATTTGAGATGTGTTGTGCGAAAGTAACTGGTGTAGCTAGAGCCACTTTAGTAATTTCCAATTGTAAATCATGGAGCTCACTAAAAACCTCTCTTTTAAATCGTTTCGGAGATCCTAGGAATGAAGGTTTGTTAGAAAACGACCTAATTACCTGTCATCAATTATTAAATGAAAATTACGAACAATACTACGAGAAATTAAAATATAAACTGCAACAACTATTAGAGCATATAAGTATTCGCGAAGACAAAGAAGCTCTGAGGGACTATAAAGTAGATATGTTCAATCAAAAGGCTTTAGATACATTTAAGGTCGGTTTATTAGAACCATACCGTTCTTTTATTTCATATAAAACGGTAACTTCTCTAGAAGACTGCTTACTCAAACTTAGAGATTACGACAACTATAAACAACAGGTTAGTTTTATGAATTTCGTTAGAAGTAAAACCCCAGCTAGAAATAATCAGAAGCAGTTAGATTTTCATAAGAATCAAAAACCGAAATTTCCATTTAATCAGTCGCCTACTTTCTCATATAATCAACAACCAAATTTTGCCGTCAGTAATTATCCAAATAAAAATCAATTCCCGAGGGGACCGATTAACATTCAAAGTAGACCTATACATAGGAATTTTCCAACAAATTCTCAGGTTTTTAAAACTAAACCGGCTTCACACAATACGAACAATTATAAACCAACCCCGATGTCCATATCAACAAATAACACAGTCAAACCCCCTGTAGGTACGACGAATAATTTTAGAAATCACTTCCAAGCCACGGGACCGCGTAACTTCGTTTCAGAAGAACTATATAACCTTGAGATCCCTGACGAATTAACTAATGATTATATTAATCCCGAAAATACCGAAGGGTACGAACATTCAGACAGTTTTCAAGATTTCTCAGAATCAGAATATTACCAAGAATCCGAAAATTTTCAGATAGAAGCCTCGGAAAAACAAATCTCGACGTAAACTCTCTTAGCAGTAAACCCAAATTACCCTTCATTATAATTCCAGAATTAGATTTAAAAATATTAATAGATAGTGGTGCATCCAACTCGATACTAAATCCGGGACCCGCATATAAGTACTTTCAAAAGTTTTTCTTCAAAAAACCCTTTAGTGTCAAAAGCTTAGGACAAACTATTACAGACGAAAATAATGTTTCATATCCCATTTTTAAGGAATTTGGCATTAACAATAATATAAAATTTCATATCATAAAATGGCACGAGAGATTCGACGCCCTAATAGGAAGCGAGGATTTCAAAAAGCTTGGTGCGAAAATAGACTACAATTCTCAAAATTTAGAGATAGGAACTGTTGTAATTCCTTTTTATTTTGACTTTAACCCGCTTAATTATAAACCGTTTAAGCAATATGTCAGTAAAAGTATTAAAATTCCAGTTAACATAGAACAGGGACACGTTCTTATTCCAGAATTAAAAATAGGGAATGTTCATATCCCCGAATCAATAGCTACTTCAAAAGATGGATTGTGTCACATACCTTTAGACTACGATTTCAATACGGAAATAAATTTTCATCAACAAATAAAAGTAGAGCCCCTTATAAGTTTGGAAACTACTGAAAGATTACAGGGAAACTATTCTGATACTAACGATTTAACTTTATCCGAACTTATAAGAACATCTCATCTTAACATGGAGGAAAAAACCGAAATTTTAGCTCTTTGCAGAAAATATAGGGACGTATTTTATAACGAGAATTGCAACTTAACCTTTACCAACGCAGTAAAGCATAAAATTAGGACATCAGACGACGAAGTAGTTTTTTGTAAATCTTTTAGGTACCCCTACCAATTAAAAACGGAAATTCAAAACCAAATAAAAAAACTCTTAGATAATAAAATAATTAGACCTAGCATATCTCCATATAGCTCACCTGTATGGATAGTAAAGAAAAAGGCTGACGCTAGTAGAAAGAAAAAATGGCGTTTAGTCATTGACTTTAGAAAAATAAATGAAAAAACTATAGAGGACAAGTACCCGATACCAAGAATTGAAGACATTCTCGATAATTTAGGGAAATGTACTTACTTCTCTACCATAGATCTCGCGCAAGGGTTTCATCAGATTGAAATGGATCCTCAATCCATTGAGAAAACGGCTTTTACAGTAGATAACGGTCATTGGGAATACGTTCGTATGCCCTTTGGTCTTAA
Organism: Agriotes lineatus; assembly: GCA_940337035.1. Taxonomy (NCBI): domain Eukaryota; kingdom Metazoa; phylum Arthropoda; class Insecta; order Coleoptera; family Elateridae; genus Agriotes; species Agriotes lineatus. The sequence goes on along the minus strand of CALNHX010002751.1, from coordinate 60,309 downwards.
AAACGCTCCTAGTACGTTTCAACGGGTTATGGATAATGTATTGAGAGAGTATTTACATGAATTTTGCTTTGTTTACATGGATGACGTAGTCATCTTTTCAAAATCCCTTCAGGAACATATGTTGCACGTCAAGAAAATCTTTGAAAAATTAAGACATTATAACTTAAAAGTTCAGTTAGACAAATCAGAGTTTTTACGCAAAGAGGTTGGATTTTTGGGACATGTCGTTACTCCCAATGGAATCAAACCTAACCCTGATAAAATAAAAGCTATAAAAATTTACCCTCTACCGAAGACCGTCAAAGAGATTAGAGCCTTTTTAGGTTTGGTTGGTTATTATAGGCGTTTTATCTGCAATTTTGCTAGGATTGTACAACCATTTACGAAATATTTGAAAAAAGGTGCCAAAATTAATGTTGACGACCCAAATTACTTGCAAGCATTTCATCACTGTAAGGAATTGTTAGTCAATGCTCCCATATTAAGTTACCCTGACTTCGACAAGACTTTCTGCCTAACGACTGACGCTTCTAACGTAGCTTTAGGAGGTGTTCTATCCCAAAATAACAAACCTATAGCGTTTTATTCAACAACATTAAACAGTGCAGAGAAAAACTATTCCACCATAGAGCGCGAATTGTTAGCAATAGTAGAAAACACTAAGCATTTTAGACCGTACCTTTATGGAAAACAATTTATAATAGAAACAGACCATAAACCCTTAGTGTGGTTATTTTCTCTCAAAACACCGAATTCTAGATTAATTAAATGGCGCTTGAGATTGGAGGGATTTGATTATAAAGTGGAGTATAGGAAAGGAAAGGAAAATTTAGTAGCCGATGCCCTTTCAAGGATAGAAATAAACCTCAAGGAAGTAGTAAACCCCGAGTTAGACTTAGATTTATTATCAGTTCTCCCGAACATAGGTGAAGAGGTAGAATGGCCCAATAATGACGCAGACGATGTACTTACTAATAATGACGTTAGGATTGACGAACAAGAAAGCGATACCATAAATACTCAACATACGTCAGTAGAGAACCCAGTATTCACGATTCAAATTACCGAAAAACCAATAAACCAATTCAATAATCGCATAATAGCTAAATTAGGTGACAAATTGAACACAATTATTAAAAAACCCTTTTCCAAACAACACCTATTAGTGACCATCAGAAGAGGAAACAAGTTAGAAGATTTTTCAAAATTTATTAAGCAGTTCATAAATCCAAGCAATTTATATTGCATCTACTTTAAGGATAAAGAACTTGAACCAAAATTTTTAGAAATTTGTCGACACTTATTTGATAACAAAATTAATATTACAAAGAGTAACATTTTAGCATTAGACGTAGAAAACCCCGAAGAGCAGGCAAAAGTAATTAACGAATACCATTCAGAAAATCACAACGGCGTAACGGAAACGTACGAACATCTTAAATGTAGGTACTACTGGCCCGATATGAAAACTAGAATAAATAAATTAATAAACAAATGCGAGACGTGCCTTATATTAGTAATAAGTATGAAAGAAACCCCTATAGAATCCCGTTTTCAGGACCCTTAGTAGCAAAAAGACCATTTGATGTGGTTCACATAGATACCTTTAGTTTCGAGGGTAGCAAGTTCTTGACCATAATTGACCTCTTCTCCAAATATACGCAAGCTTATTATATAAACGACGTAATGGAAATAACTATATTAAACAAATTAAGACACTACTTTGCACATCATGGTTTTCCAAGAAAATTGGTGTGCGACGAAGAAAAAGAATTTAAAAATAATGTTTTTCAAGAATATTGTAAATTATTCAAAATAGACTTACATTTTACCACTAATTATAACAGCTGTTCGAATTCACCTATAGAAAGAGTTCATTCAACCCTTCTAGAAAAAATTCGAGTATTAAAGAGTAAGGATAAAAACGAAACACACCCGAATCTTATGACTTCCGCAATCTTGATCTATAACCAGTCCGTCCATTCCATGACAGGTTTTACCCCTTTTACTTTATTGTACGGTCCATACGAAAACTTAAATGCCCACGAGGTCGACTTAGACATAACTTGAGAAAGAAATCAATAAATATAATCACATTTTTGAAACTTACTTAATAATTCAATACAATAATTATTTGGCTGAAAGATTATTAAGAGTAGTTAATACTATCGAGAGAACCATTTCTTTAGCTTTATCAGAAATTACAAATGTAGAGGTTATAACTGATGTAGAATTGTCGCAAATGATAGACCATTTAAAAGTTATCTATAAAAGGGAGGAACTGCTAGAATTAGACACGATACACGTTTTCAAAATTCTGAAGTTCTCACAATTTCAAGTCATTTCTGCTGGTAGGATGATCACTTGTGTACTAAAGATACCCATTCTTAATTCCTTAATCTTCCGATATACCAAATTATACCCTGTTCCCGATTCGCAAGATAGAGTGCTGATACCACCGTTCAACTATCATCTCCTGAGCGTTAAAGGTGAACTGTGGACTAATGAAAAGTGCAAGATGATAGACGAAAGTGTAGGGTGCGTTGAACCTGGAAAAATAGACAGACGTGTTCTTAAAAAACCAAGTGAATGTGTTTACGCAACGGCGAATAATGACTATAAACTGTATACGCAGATTACTAATAAGAAATTGTTAATCTCCTCAAAAAGCGATGTAAATTTAATGGAAGAATGTAATGGTAAAATTAATTACTTTGTTATCACGAACAATGCCATTTTGTCCGCTGAAAAATCCTGTAAATTGATAATAGAAGATCAGGTTTTCGGAAATACCGATAGTGAAAATTTTACTTTCCATGTTCCTCTTATAAAACTCAATTACATAGCTACCAAAAGCATAAAATTAAAGTTAGATCATTTAGATAATTTAGATAAACTAAAACAAGAGGCCGAAACGTTAAAAGCACAATTTAATTTACATCCATCTTTACATTTTGTTCATTTTTCAGTAACTACCATTGTAATTGTTGCATTAATAGTTGCCTGTACCATTATGTATAAGTATAAGACGGTAATATTTAAGTATCAGGGAAAAGAAGATGCCATCCAGATGACATCACTTCCAAATCCAAGAGATCACGAGAACGAGGACGTTCTTAGCTAAGGGGGGAGGTATTACGTCAAAGGACACGTTTATGTATTAAGGGAAACTATTCATTATTCATGCCATGTGTTACTTAAGATTTATGTTATCCGGGGCGCACTTTTAGATCGCCTCATTCATAATTAGAATGCCCCATTCATAAACTTTTCTAAACACTTTGCTCTTTGTCCTTAGATGGTTTCATGGAGCAGATTCGTCGTGTTAGCGTTTAGTCGATATTAAGCTTTGGTTTAGTCAACTCATGTAACTAGTTCGTAGTTTTGTAACTTGTGTAATTTCAGAGTTTAATAAAAACTTAATTTTTAAAAACAAGTTCTCTATAACATCGAACATAATTATATGTAAACAAGGGATTAATATCCTGCAACCGATAAACGCTATTTACAATTTGACAAATTTTTTTTTAGTATATTTTTTTGTGATGCGTTAATTTGGTCCAGAAGTATTTTTTGCGTTTATGTTTTTTGTAACAATGTTTGCATGTATACTCCTGGTCAAATTAACGCATCAGAAAAACATATTTTGACAAAAAAAATTCAAATTACATATTATAACTGTTGGAGCTTCACAATACTAAAAAGGACTATTAATAAAGGATTAGTGGAAATCTATTGTTTATTTGAGGGAAAACAGGAAAAGACAATTTACAATATGAAAAATTTAGTTTTCAGGCTATTTTCTTGGGATGGCTTAATTTGGTCCAGGAGTATTTTTTGCGTTTATGTTGTTTGTGTCAATGTTTGCATGTATACTCCTGGACAAAATTAACCCATCAGAAAAAAATATTCTGACAAAATTTTTCACATTACATATTATAAGTGCTGAAGCTTTGCAATAGTAAAAAGGACTATTAATAAAGGATTAGTAGCAATCTATTGTTTATTTGGGAGAAAGCAGAAAGACGCTATTTACAATATAACAAATTTAGTTTTTAGTATATTTTTTTGTGATGCGTTAATTTGGTCCAGAAGTATTTTTTGCGTTTATGTTTTTTGGAACAATGTTTGCATGTATACTCCTGGTCAAATTAACGCATCAGAAAAACATATTTGACAAAAAAAAATTCAAATTACATATTATAAGTGTTGGAGCTTCACAATAGTAAAAAGGACTATTAATAAAGGATTAGTGAAAATCTATTGTTTTTTTGGAGGAAAACAGGAAAAAACCATTTACAATATGAAAAATTTAGTTTTCAGGATATTTTCTTGGGTTGCGTTAATTTGGTCCTGGAGTATTTTTTGCGTTTATGTTGTTTGTGTCAATGTTGGCATGTATACTCCTGGACAAAATTAACGCATCAGAAAAAAATACTCTGACAAAATTTTTCGCATTACATATTATAAGTGTTGGAGCTTCGCAAAAGTAAAAAGGACTATTAATAAAGGATTAGTGGAAATCTATTGTTTTTTTGGAGAAAAACAGGAAAAAACCATTTACAATATAAAAAATTTAGTTTTCAGGATATTTTCTTGGGATGCGTTAATTTGGTCCTGGAGTATTTTTTGCGTTTATGTTGTTTGTGTCAATGTTGGCATGTATACTCCTGGACAAAATTAACGCATCAGACAAAAATATTCTGACAAAATTTTTCGCATTACATATTATAAGTGTTGGAGCTTCGCAAAAGTAAAAAGGACTATTAATAAAGGATTAGTGGAAACCTATTGTTTATTTGGGAGAAAGCAGGAAAACACTATTTACAATATGACAAAATTAGTTTTTAGGATATTTTTTTGTGATGCGATACTTTGGCCCAGGAGTATATTTTGCGTTTATGTTTTTTGTGACAATGTTTGCATGTATACTCCTGCTCCAAATTAACGCATCAGAAAAAATATTCTGACAACAAAATTTTTCACATTACTTATTATAAGTGTTGGAGCTTCGTAATAGTACATGGGACTATTAATAAAGGATTAGTGGAAAGCTATTGTTTATTTGGGAAAAAATAGAAAAAAACAGCTTACAATATAAATAATTAAATTTTCAGCATATTTTTTGTGATGCGTTAATTTGGTCTAGGAGTATTTTTTGCGTTTATGTTTTTGTTACAATGTTTGCATGTATACTCCTGAACCAAATTAACGAATCAGAAAAAATATTCTGAGAACTACATTTTTTACATTACATATTATAAATGTTGGAGCTTTGCAACAGTAAAAAGTACTATTAATAAAGTATTAGTGGAAATCTATTATTTATTTGGGAGAAAACAGGAAAAAACAACTTACAATATGAAAAATTTGGTTTTCATAGTTTTCTTTGTGATGCGTTAATTTGGTCTAGGAGTATTTTTTTGGTTTTCATAGTTTTCTTTGTGATGCGTTAATTTGGTCTAGGAGTATTTTTTGCGTTTATGTTTTTGTAACAATGTTTGCATGTATACTCCCGAACCAAATTAACGCGTCAGAAAAAAATATTCTGAGAACTAAATTTTTTACATTACATATATGATAAGTGTTGGAGCTTCGCAACAGTAAAAACGACTATTATTAATGTATTAGTGGAAATCTATTATTTATTTGGGGAAAAACAGGAAAAAGCAACTTACAATATGAGAAATTTAGTTTTCAGGATTTTCTTTGTGATGCGTTAATTTAGTCCAGAAGTGCGTTTATGTTATTTGTGACGATGTTTGCATGTATACTCCTGGACAAAATTAACGCATCAGACAAAAATATTCTGAGAACTAAATTTTTCATATTGCATATTGTAAGTGTTAGAGCTTCGCAATAGTAAAAGGGACTAAATCTATTGTTTATTTAGGGAAAAACAGGAAAAAAAAACTTACAATATAAAAAAATTTAGTTTTGCACACGTTACGAGAAGCACGTTTTAAGATATCGGCAAAGCCGACAAGCAAAAATTGTTGCCAATTTACGTATAAAAAACCACCAACGTTATTGCTGCTTACTAACGCGTACGGGTTGACTGTGAATAATACGTAGGATTATCACCGAAATTTGTAGAGTAGTGGTTAGCACATCTGCTTAGCATTCGGGAGGTCACGGATTCGATGCCCCTGGCCGTCTGCTCTGATTCAGGTTTTAGGTGGTTTTCCTGAGTCAACAGAGTACTTTCTCTGAGGCGAATACGGGGCAGTATTTCTCCACCTTTCCTGGCCTCTCTTCCATTCTCCACTCTTCATTTCTCTCACCCATCCTATAATTCTCGCTGTTGGCTGAAAAGGAAAGCAAGGTCCGTATAGTAGCCCGCCCCCAGTTAGGGGAATTGAAATAACCCTGAACCTTTACCTTTACCATCGCACTATTGTCCGTCATATCGACAAGTTACAACCGAAACACCGGGTGCAAATTTTGCTGCCTACCGTGGCATATTGGTGGCACGAGCCCAGTAGAAAGTTGATGGAAGATTTTGTGGACGGGCACCAATTGAGCACTTTATTACCTCAGGTAAAAATGTATACCGTTGCCGGACACACCAATTGAGCACCAAGGACCAAACGGAGACCGACCAATTGAGCACTTTAGATTAGCCAATTGCGCACTGTATTACTAGTTTGTTCATTAACAAACTAAAAAGTTATCAGGTGCTGAATTAATGCAAACAGTTATCTTTCTCGGCCAAATAAAAATCAAAAAATCATAGTAGGCATTTTTTTATTAAAAAAAATTATTAGCAATAATTATGTTATTACATCTTAGTGTATATTCAGAAAAATCATAATTTATATTATTTCATTTATCGCAAATAATAGATGGGTTTCGGAAAAAAATATAATTTTGATAATGAGTTTTCCCAATAATAAACGAGTTACAAATTGATATTTAATGATATAGTTAAAATTTGAAGTATATGCTAATAATAATTATAATTTTAATTTTAATTTAATTTTAATTTAATTTGCACTTAGCCAACAGCCGTTAGGCCAATTACAGGCGTCGCTGTGCAGTTATGAGGACTTCCAACCCCACTAACGACTGCCATGATGTTGTATGACCGCCGGGACCAACTTTTTTCAGTGATAGCCGTACCACTAGGCGCCGAGAAATGCAGCCGTGAAACTCCCATCCAAGTTCTGACCAGAGACAGCGTTGCTTAACTCTGCTGATCGAACGTGGACGCTTGTTCAAGCTACACCACTCGGGACCATAAATTGAAATAAAAAGATTAACATTACAAAGTGCACACAAGTCAAAGTGCTGAATTCGCCGGTCTCAAAGGGTCGCTTTGAAAAGGTACCTGATCTGCCTGGTGCTCAGTTTACCGGTCTACATTTATTACATCGAGAGCTTGGTGCTCAATTGGCGTGGACCCGATTTTGTCGAGCGTTTCGTGCAAGATGTTAAAACAATCGCACAGAAATTGTCTTTTGCTGAGGCTTGTAAACGATTCGGTTTGGCAAACAAATTGCGCGAAGTTTTTCAAAATTTACCAAACAAATTGCTTACGGCGAAAGCCGCAAAATCTTTCACCCGCAGGAAGCAAGCACCCGGTGTTTTTGGCGTGCAAGTGTACAATTCTTTGGAGATCCCCAGCAGGACCCCCGCTCCCGTTTTAGTTTACAATAAGGAAAAGAGATCCATCAAAATTTGCAAGTAACAAAATCTCTTGCAACCTTCGTATTTGCACGCTATGCTTCTCGTGCAAATACGAGGTTTCAAAATTACTAAATCGGGCGTTTCGCTGGACATGTCCCTTGAAAGTTTTGCTTATTCTCCATGTGGAGCGCTTCGATGAAAAGCCGCTGCAAATTGTTTGATACTTCAGTAGTATCATCTTCCTCGACTTCGGACGATGCAAATGATGCTGAAAAACCGGACACCTCGCAGAAAAAAAGCAAATACGGTGGCCGTACCGGTGTCCCCGCGATTACTACAGACGATTGGTAAATTAAATTGATTACCTATGAAATCTCTGTAAAAATGTTAAAAAAAAATTTTCTGCTTTTTTTCATTGTTTGCAGTTTGTTTCTTATCATTTTATATTTTCTAGCTTTAACAATAATAATAAATATGTGAAAAATTTTAAAACTTGTCTTTATTTGTATCCCTTGTAAACTTTTCAGATTTTGCAAATTTTATGCCAGACTTGAAAATTAGCGAAGTTCATTTTCAATGCATTAACGAAGGTTGGTAAATTGCAACTTCTGTAAAAAAAATTATTTTACCCTATATGTAGGCAACCAATTAGACAGCAAACTTAAATTGTAAAGTTTTAATTTAAAACGAATAGCATGCTGTGGCAAAAATAAGAGAGTTTTTTTTATACATACGAGTATCCTCTATGTATACTTTAAAAAACACTTGGTATATAACAGCAATGAGATAACATAAACAATAAAATAACACGTATTACTTAAATGAGAAAAAGATAAACATTATAGCAAATATTCAAGTAGGCTTGAGGCTCATTTTAATTATGACATATGTCAACTAATTGTGCCTACTAAAATATTTTTTTTGTATGGTCATCTCTTTCTTACTCAAGCATTCTATTTTGTTGTTCATGTTATTTCATTGCTGTTATATATAATTATGTCCCCATCCGTACATTTAAAAATCGAAGGTCAAGATTATAATTTGAGGGTTAAACTAGTATATTACACAAGTTGAGAAAGGTAAAGCTTTACTAAACGACTTTTCTTAGAAAGTGTGTATACTATTTTTTCGCATTTTGTATTAGTATTTATAAACAAACAATTATATAAAAGCATTATACCACATGTCCATTAAAAAGCCGGCTGTGTAAATTCAAACGTATGAATAATATGTTGACGACACTGTAAGTCTATGTCAAATTAGAGCTTAGCAGGTTAGGTTTCCCGTCAGTTTTGACACAAACTGACACGAAACCTAACCTGCTAACCTCGAATTTGACACAAATTGGCACAAAGCCTAACCTGCTAAACTCGAATTTGAAAGTGACATGACCATATTGTAAAGTGACATATCTATGCACCAAAGTGCCACTTTAGTCGATTTTGAATTTAGTAAAATATCACGTTATTATACAAAATGAGAAAATAAATTTACAATTTCCATGTCCTGGGAACGGAAAAAATAAGCATTCCGTAACTTTATAGGTTCTATAATTAATAACTTGACTGCTAGAGGATTATAAAAGTACACAATAAGGAAATTCATCCCTAAAGTTACCAGAAATCGCAATATATTTTTATTCAACAGATAATTTTGAAATGTCTGAATAGGCGTTGTAAACTTATTAAAGTATTACTTAATAACATAGTGACCTAATGTTATTAAGTAATACTTAAATAAGTTTAAAATGCCTATTCAGACGTTTAGAAATTATCTGTTGAATAAAAATATATTAAAAGAAAATGATGCGTTTTTCTTAGAGGGGAGTGTATATACATTTTTGTAGAATTCGTCTATGACTTTTAGGATGTTGTCTCTTTTTTGTTTCTCGTCCAGTAAAGCCTTTTAGAGTTGTTATTTCTCTTGGGGTATCGTTTATTCTTAAATATGTCATATTTTTGTTACGTTGGGTTGCATTTTGTATTTCTTCTTTATGCTGGGTTTCTAAATCTTTAAGTATCATCCTTCCTGTTTCTTTTATCACCTCACGATGTTCTGTCGTATTTTGTTTAATTTTTCTGTATAAAGTTTTTCTTTTCTCTATCATTTGTTTCCCGTGTGGGGTTGCCAGTCCTCCATCAGACGCCTCCCCAGGTGGCGCATAGGGAAAACCTCACCAGATATGGTGGGTGCCGGAGAAGTAGAATACCTGTGGCAGACCAGAGCTAGCCACTCACAATAAGCAACGGTGTTGTCAGTACCGGAATAAGGCTACAGAAGGTTGATTTCCTTAAAAGCTTATCATCGGTCACCTACAGTTGGGACTGGTTCAGTTTGTTCGGCTAAAGTAGTGAGACGTAGAAAGAAAGGGGAAGCTACTACACTACAATCCCAGAAGAATTATGAATAGCTATGTTTCTAGTGACATTATGATGGAGTAGAGTAAGATGGACCGAGCTGGATCCACCCCCCAACCACTTGGCCTTGAGTTCAAGGCTAAGACGACGTCCAAACCCACGTTTAAGGTCAAGGACACGTTCAAGGTCAAGCCTACGTTCAAGACCCAGGCCACCTTCAATTCCACGTTCAATTTCAAAGTTACCTTCAAGGCCACTTTCAAGGCAACGTTCAAAGTCAAGGTCACCTTTAAAGCCACGTTCAAAGCCAAGACCACGTTCAAGATCAAGGCCACTTTCAAGCCCAAGCCCAGATTAGAGGCAACATAAAAATTTAAAAAGTGCTGCTTAGAACAGACCGTCCAAGTGTAACACATTTTAAAAAACTTAGGCATGAAGTAAAAGCGTTCCCAGCCTAGGATAATTTATGTCTAAATTATTACTCTACTAGGATTCAAACCAAGCTCTCTCTGTTAGTCCGCAGTGCAATCTACAGCCTAGAGTATCTTTACCGTTAGACCATCGGGTCTTGTATAAAATAACCAATTAAAGGTACAAATATTGTACAAAAGCATATTTTCGCGGTTCAAGATACACAAAATGCAATGGTTAGACTAAATTGTTATAATACCAACATATGAAGGAGTACGTTACAGACATACACAATATAACTAACAATAGGGTACCTAAAACAATTGTAGATATACAACAGGAATTATCGGGGTGTGCAAGGAGCTTCTTCAAGACATCAGGTTTACTTTTTAATTAAATAGTTTGCCAAGGAGTGTCTACGGCATATGAAAGAAAATGAAATTTTACTTTGAACGTTATAGCAAATCTTGGAGAGTAAAGTTGTTCACTTGTATTTTAAAAACAGAAATAGTTGTCGATGAACTGGTATCCATTTTACGCTACGTCACGTTGTGTACTCCGTTATTGTAAGCAAGATAAGCTAAACTGCACCGCGGTGGTTGAAGCACATATAGAACCCCATCATGAACTAAAGCGAGAGCGACCAAAAATGGTATTGGTAGCGTGTTGAGCACGTCGATGGCAACTAGTGAATGGTTCGGTGAAGGAGCAGCTTAAGTATCATCACTTTGTATCACTGACGACAACTGCAATTTTTGGTGTCGGCTGCACGCTTACTAGTGTTGTCGGCTGCACCCTTACTATTGTTACCCGTTACATCAATTCCTGAGGGGGTACTATGCAGCTCGCCGTAAAGTGTGAAGAGTTGTACAAGCAAGTCGTCGATGGTTTGTAAGTGCTGGTTTAAAGTGGCAACTTTGAAGGTGGGTGACCAGCGAAGGTGTTCAGACAGGGGTTTGTCATGACATTTCCAACCAGAAATCTGAATCCCGCAGTAGAAACACTGTACACAATCAACCGTGTCATTGATGTAAAAGAAACCGGCGTCGGCAAGCGATTCTGGAGTTTGAAACCGTCTCCAATTGCTGAATGTTTGTAGTCGTTTCGAACGGCACTGGAAATGCGGTACTCGAGCAGCTCCAAAGGACATGGTGGTAGCAATAATGACAACGGACTAAGAGCTTGCATGTTTGCGAAAGCTTTACATTGTACAATGCAAGGTCACGCTTTCCAATACCACAGCAGGAGCCGCTAACAGCACTACACGTGTATAATACAGCATAAACTGCGAAATAAAACCACCTAAATATTCGTCTAATAATCATTTATTATACAAGACGATAAAGTTAAATTTTATACACGAGTGAATAGTTTAACGTCGAGACGAAGTCGAGACGTTAATGATTCAAGAGTGGATAGTAATAACTTTATCGTCGTGTATAATACAAAATTTTTTCTACAGCAAGAACTTTAACAATTGCAAAAGAAAATAAGGAAAGTCAATCACATTTTAAAATCTCAGTAGCTAGATAGGGTGCTAGGATAATACGAAACTATAATATTTAATTTAAATGAAAGTTATAGAATTAAATTACTTTATCTACCTTTGATGTTAAAATGCTCTTTATCTACCCTTGCTGTTAAAGTAACACTTGACCTTTTGTTTTGAGTCGATTAAAGCACACATTAACATTTGCTATAGAAAAAATATATTTATTTCCAAGAATATGCGATATAGGTACGTAACTTCACCATTCTCCAGTCGGGGTAGGAAGCAGTTCACTGGCCTGTAGACGTGGGTCCACTGCCACACAGCCGTCGATCCGTCGAAGGCGGCAGGCCACGTCCGGAAAGTGGTCATCTCCCCTAGGATCTCTCAGTGTAGGTCCATGGTGTATTCAATAGTGACTACTGCCTGGAGGCACCGTTCAGGTGGCGATGAAGGGCAAGCAGCCAAAAACCGACGGATATGGTAGGAAAAGACCTCAGAATTTTTGAAGTGAGTTGCCATAGCTGCTTGAGGATTATGGTAGCTGCAATAGCAAACAAGCAACTTAATAAACGAATTGACTCAAGGACGGAATAGTCAAGGACGGAAGAACCTGTCTACCTCCCACCACTAACACCAACAAGAAGCTTGAAAAATGCATATTAAAGAAGCTGTTGTTTGCTGTTCAGTAGTGTACCGTGCGCTGTACGAGCAAAATATTTGCAATAGATAAAGTACAAAGCGTTGTTGAAACTGCGAAGTATCGAGTGACAAACGTAAAACTGCCATATACAGTATTATTGAACGCAACACCTTATCCGCTGAATAAGTCAAGAAATAAATCTGTGACTTTGGGATTGACCCGTTATGGATCGTTTGTACCGGCAGTGGTAATTAGAGTGATTAACAAAGATTGGGTACAGTTCGAGGAACCTGAATGGAAAGTGTTTGTTGGAAATCAAGATGTGATGTACAGAAATGTAAACTATAAAGGTCTAGAGCCAAAATCTGTGGATATAAGTTCTGGCAAAACAATGTATTTCAAAAAAATTGGAAACAAGAAAGTGATTGTGCTGCAGAAACTTATGCGATCCCAAGTGTATTTGGAAATGGAGTCAGTACCAGAATTGTGGGAATTGCTGCGGCTGCTGCAGCCAAAGATGAATGTTTGAAGGGTCAGATATTTTAAACATTTTACATCAGTGTAATCGACGGTGTTTGGAATTTAGCTGGCGACTTTAAAAGGAGCATCGAGACCGCGTTGTCACCCATACTATCGAAAAATATGCAGTGCATGTATAAAATGCTAAAGTTTGCCTTGGACATCATTAGGTAAGATATTGAATTTAAACAATACACACAGAAACAGCAAGCGTTGGAACAAGAAGTGTTTTTCTAGTTATTATGTGGTTAGAATAGATTACTGTATGCTGTTGTTGTAAAAGGTAAAATAATAAAAAACAGCAATTGTTGGCTTTCTTTGTTTTTTTTTGATAATTGGAAAAGAGCTACCTTAAAGCTGACTGTGCTACTTAGACTAAAGTTGGTGTGTGTGTCTGTTTTAATATACTTTTGGTTAACCGTAAACTCCCATATTTGAGTTGATAACCGCATAGCAGAGGGCAATAGGAACACAATGCAGAAAACCCTTATCAGATATCTCAATAAACAACGGTGATATCTTCTTCTTCTTTTTTCAGACCTTGATTGTCCAGTAGTGGACATAGTCCTCCCCTTCTTCTTTCCATTTCTGTCTTTCTTCCCGTTGTCTCTCTTATGTCATCTTGGGGTCGAGCATTGCCAGCTGAACTGAACGGCTATAAACGCTGTGAAGATTCATGCCGAGGCAGTGCAGCCAAGTTGATCAGGTCTTGCACCTCCCGCCTGACAACAAGGAAGACCGCAGGGTATCACTGGCAACGATCAGTGATATGCGATCCTAGCGATTGCATCCTTCTCGTGGTGGCCCCGTTGAGACTGAACCCCGCGGATCTAGACTGGGAAGTCGATAAACATCCCCCAAGCCCAGCTGTCGTGTCGTGGCTAAGGGTCTGCACTTGGGATAACGATGCCGGCAAAGACGAACCTCTGGTCACGTCATTGCCGTTATACCATACATGGGTATCTCTGCTGTAGGCATGTATTACGGGAGATATCTGTGCTGGGGGTCTTGGCTTCACCGCCCGGACCAAGAGGAGAAAACCTCAATAAAAATCCTAAATCTCACGGCGGGGGACCAGGCTCAAGAGATGCATGGCTGTCTAGAAGATCAGCCTTTCTGGTTCCAAAATCCCCTTTTCGAATGTGTTATGCGACCCGTGCAAAGCAGAGCACCAGCAGGTGTAGGCGCAGGGGCTTATAATATGCGTCATCAACGGAGCCTTCTGGATACCAGGCGCCCTCCAGAAGTATTTAGCCAAACCTCTTACAGTTGAATTAAATACTCACTTGTATGGATTTAACAACTGCTTTTTCACAGGGTGAAGACGACACACTGATGGAGTCATCACCGCTTCCGACCACTGATGCTCAGACTTCGGTGACCGAGATAGAAATGGAACAGTGTGCCTCTACTGCAGAGTTGACAGTCCAGACTTCCAGTCAAGGACAGTCTTCCGAGCAGGAAAAGGCCGCAACCGGAGCGGACATAGCCGATAAACTAGGCAAAGTGTCCCTCAAAAAGGTCCAACTTACAGCCAAAGAACGCAGAGAACGCGCCAAGCGAGCCTGCGAAGCCAAGGGCATTAAGTACGACCCAAACTTTAAAAGAAAGCAGAAGATGGAGAAGAAGAGGGCAGCAGACCCAGCTTCGAAATCTGAAAAACCTGCAACCAACCAGGGACAAAAGAGGCAACGCTCTGACGAAACCACTCCCTCCCCGGCAAACGCCAAAAAGAGGCCGAGGCAGAAAGTAGACAAGCCGACCTCACCAAAGGCAGGCACCAGCAAGCTTGATTTTGCTGAGGCAGCCACTACGGTGAAGATGGCCATCTACCCTGCTGCATATCCAGACGTCAAACTGACAAAGGAACAAGGTGACCTAGTCAGAGAACACACCTCTCTTTACCAGCCACTATCTCGAAGCTGGTACATACGTGGTTGCGTGGAAGGACGAACTCACAAAACACTGGTTAAGTGAGCAAGTACCTAA
The DNA here is from genome assembly GCA_940337035.1 of Agriotes lineatus. Taxonomy (NCBI): domain Eukaryota; kingdom Metazoa; phylum Arthropoda; class Insecta; order Coleoptera; family Elateridae; genus Agriotes; species Agriotes lineatus. The sequence goes on along the minus strand of CALNHX010002751.1, from coordinate 45,272 downwards.
GCTGCACCCGTGGACCAATGCCAAGCTGGAGGTAAAAGAGCGGGCAAAAGGTATTAACTCCGTCCGGGTAGTGTTCAACGTCCCCAAGTGGTACGACAAACAGAAACCCGAGGTTAATCTCCGTTTGATCGGAAAACAGAACAAACGGAAGGCAGATCTCCAAACCGATACCTGGAGAATACTCAACGTCACTCCACTAGAAGATGGCGGTAGAACGTTCGCAGCAATGATAGATGACAGGGCAAAACAAGCACTAACATCCATCAACTGTGTAGCGCACCTAGGCCTCAACAAGGTCACTTTCCTTATCCGCTCCAAGGATAGGAAAGAAGAACTTGAAAGTAGTGCAAATTAACCTCCACCACTGCAAAGCAGCCACTGCAAATCTAAGCAGAAAGCTGCTAGCAGATGACATCGATTTAGCACTGATCCAAGAACCATGGATAGTTAAGGGACAAGTCCGTGGATTAGGGGGTGCTAAAGGTAAGCTTATATATAATCATGCAAGTCCTAGAACATGCATACTTATAAGAAATAATCTAGACTGTTTACCACTAATGGAATTCTGTTCTAGAGACATAACCACAATTAAAATAAAATGGAATAACGATGAAGGTTGTGACCAAGCCATTATAAGCTCCGTCTACCTTCCATCCGATTCCAGGGACCCACCGCCTAGCGAGGAACTAGAGAACCTAGTATCATCTGCCTCCCAAGACGATCTAGACCTCATCCTAGGCTGCGACGCAAATTCGCACCACACCATTTGGGGCAGCACCAACTGCAACATAAGAGGTGAGTCACTTTTAGAATTTATCTTAACTAACAATCTAGTAGTAGTCAATAAAGGTAACACTCCAACCTTTTATAACACTAATAGACATGAAGTTATAGATATTACCATAACCACAATGAGAATTAGTCAATCAGTGAATAAATGGCAAGTTTCAGACGAACCATCACTATCTGACCACAATTATATAACCTTTGAACTGTCTCAACGGGAAGTAAGCCAAAGAGTTTACTACAACCCAAGAAAGACAGACTGGGACCTATATAAACAAAAACTACAAGAGAAGATAGAACACCTAAAGTTCAGATCTTTCAATAAAGTAGTTTTAGACTCAAATGCTGACCGGTTAAAAGAGGCCATGATTGACTCCTTTCAGAGTAGCTGTCCTCTAATAGACCCAAGTCAGCAAAGAGCAAAAAAACACACAAATTGGTGGAATAAAGACCTAGAAAAGACCAGACAAGAAGTCAGACGTCTGTTTAACAGGTCTAAAGCCACAAATAACTGGGAGAACTATCACAAGGCTCTCACAGACTATGGCAAAAAGATCAAGGCAGCTAAGATTGCAGCCTGGAAAAAGTTTTGCCAGGAGGTGGAGACCACGCGATCCACAGCTAGACTCCACAAAATCATCTCAAAGCAAGCCATGAACCCAGTGGGCACTCTTAAAAAAGAAAGCGGAGAATACACTACAACGGAAGAGGAGACTTTATCTCTTTTGATAAAAACTCACCTACCCGGAGCAGTGGAACAACCCACTCTGGCTGAACCCAATCATACCCCTAGGAGGGAAGACTGGAAAACAGCTAAGAGAATAGTCAGCAAAGAAAGGATTAGATGGCAACTAGCCTCTTCAGTCCTTTCAAATCTGCTGGAAACGACGGCATACAACCCGTAATACTGCAGAAAGGGATAGATATACTGCTGAACCCACTCAAAGACATGTTCCAAGCAAGTCTTGCCTTGGGTTACATTCCCCAATCCTGGAGAGTGACTAAAGTAGTATTTATTCCTAAGCCTGGTAAGAGCAGCTATGCAGAAGCTAAATCTTACAGACCTATCAGCCTAACGTCATTCCTCCTTAAAACGTTGGAAAGATTAGTAGACAGATACTGGAGGGAGGAAGCCCTAACTTCACTCCCGATTCACAAATATCAACATGGTTACCAAACAGGGAAGTCATGTGAAACCGCCCTACACCAACTAGTGGGGAGAATTGAGAGAACCTTGGAGTACAAGGAGTACGCAGTCGGAGCATTTCTAGACATAGAAGGTGCCTTCGACAACACCTCCTACCACTCTATTGAAAGAGCAATGACAAACCATCAGATCGATAACACCACGATAAGATGGACTATGGCAATGCTCAACACCAGAGTTGTAAAAGTCAAGTTATTTGACAAGGAAAAGACAGTGCAGGCGACAAGGGGATGTCCACAGGGAGGAGTTCTTTCTCCACTCCTGTGGTGCCTCACAGTTGATGAACTGCTGATCCAACTTAATAACAAAGGCTACTACACTCAAGGATACGCTGATGACATTGTCATACTGATTCAAGGTAAATACCAAAGAACCGTAGACAATGTAATTAAATCAGCACTAAAGATAACCGAAGAGTGGTGTCTAGAGAATAATCTTAGAATTAATCCCAGCAAAGCCACTCTCGTCGCTTTCACTCGTAGAAAGAACATCACAAACAGAATGAACATAAAACTGTTTGAGACAAATGTCAACTGGGAGAACGAGGTTAAGTACTTAGGTCTAACCATCGATTCCAAACTAACTTGGAACTCCCACTTAGACAAAACAATCACCAGGTGCATACAAACATTAGTTATTGGAAAAAGAGCCATAGGTAGTACGTGGGGGCTCAAACCGGAACTGACCCTCTGGCTGTACAAAACCATGGTTCGACCAATAATTTCATATGGAATAATCGCCTGGTGGCCCAAAATAAAACAAGCAACTGCGATCCACAAAATCAGCAGAATACAATATCTAGCTAATCGGTGCATCACTGGAGCCTTTAAAGGCACCTCAGGACAAGCACTGAATGCTATTTTAAATCTGCCACCTCTGCACATCTTCTTGGAAGGTGAAGCCAGAATGGCAGCCTACAGATTACAAAGTACAGGTCACTGGATGACCACAGCTAATAATCTAGGACATGGCAAGATCATGTCACACATCAACAACCCAATATTAGAAATGGGTTCTGATCTTATAATCAAAGCCTATGACTTTGAAAAGAACTTTACTGTACACACAAGTTGGAATCCGGACCAACTACCAACTCCAACAAATAAGAACATCATTTTTTACACTGATGGATCTAAGTTTGAAGGGGGTACAGGCTCCGGTGTGTACAGTACCAATCCTAGAACCAACGAAAAAGTCAGTCTAGGAAAGTTTTGTAACATCTTTCAGGCTGAAGTACAAGCTATTAATGTATGCGCAAACATCAGCTTAGAAAAGAAGCTGCTCAATCGAGACATACACATTCTCTCAGACAGTCAGGCAGCATTGAAAGCGTTAAACGCTTTCAGTACTTCATCGAGACTGGTCAAGGAATGCAAATCCAAACTTCAAACTTTAAGCCAGGGAAATACAGTAAAATTATGCTGGATCCCAGGTCACCAAGGTATTGAAGGAAACGAAAAGGCGGACAAGCTCGCAAAAGAAGCAGCCCGTAATGCAATGACCGGTCCAGAACCTGGTCTAAGCATTCAGAAAAACCAAGCCCGCTCAGCCATTAATGAATGGGTCAATACCGCACACCAACTAAGGTGGAGAAACTACAATCAAGCAACACACTGCAAAAGATTGCTAAAAACTCCGAATCCACATACCACCAAAACCCTGTTGAGACTGAACAGAACTCGAATCAAGCAAGTAGTCAGTCTACTAACAGGCACTGGAGCATTCAGAGAATTTATGCACAGGATCAATATCTATAGAGATGAACCTGTTTGCAGACTATGCCAAGAGGATGATGAAACAGCCTATCATATCCTCTTTGAATGCCCAGCATTAGAGCGTAAAAAACACCAACTCAATTGGAGCCTTAACTCTATTGACAACTACAAGCTAGTAGGGGACATTGCAAGTCTAGTAAAAGACACGGATGTCGGCTTGCTAACTTGAAAACTCCCGACAGTACAAAAAGCCCTAAGGGCTGACGTGCGCATGCCAGCAAAAGGCAGTCGTGAAATCTAATCTAATCTAATCTAATCTATGTCATCTTCCCATCGTTTTGGTGGTCTACCAATACTTATTTTTCCTTCCCTAGGCTGCGACCGAAGCACTCTGCTTGTCCATCTGTCGTCTGCTCGTACCATATGTCTCGCCCAGCTTCATTTTTGTTCCGCAATTTTTTCCCGTATATCTTTGACCTTTGTTTTTTCTCTCAACCATTTGTTTGTTTTCCTGTCTCTTAATGTTATCCCGGGCATTTTCCGCTCTATTGCCCTTTGTACTGTTGCACATTTTTTCATGATTTTGTTGGTAAAAGTCATAGTTTCTGTGCCGTATATCAAGACTGGCAAAATACTTTTGTCGAATATTTGTCTTTTTAGATACAGTAAAAAAGTTTTAGATTTCAGGACAAAAGATAATTTATTAAAAGCTGTCCATCCCAAACCTATTCTTCTGTTAACCTCTGCTTTCTGGTTTTTCTTTCCCATTTTTATGTTATTTATGTCCAAGATATATATATGAATCCACTTGTTCTATTGAGTATCCTTCCAGTGTTATATGTAGTGGTTGTTCCAGATTTGACATTACTTTTGTCTTATTTAGATTCATATTGAGACCAACTTGCGTTGATTGTTCTTGCAGTTGGCTGACCATAAGCTGCAGTTCCTCTCCCGTGTTCGCGAATAAGACTAAGTTATCGGCATATCTCAGGTGCGTAAGGTATTTGCCGTATATATTTATACCCATCTCTTCCCATTCGAGCCTTTTAAATATATTTTTCAAAACTAGGGTGAAAAGCTTCGGGGACAGTGTGTCTCCCTGTCTCACTCCTCGTTCCACTTTAAAGGTTTCAGAAGTTTCCTTGAGCTTTATTTCACTTGTTGCTCGCTTATATATGTTCTTTATTATGTTGGAATATCGGGTATCAACACGGGCGTCGTCTAATGCTTGTAAAATTTCCATCATATCAATCGTATCAAAGGCTTTCTCGTAGTCTATTAAAGCCATCGTTAGGGGTAGATTATATTCCTTACTTTTTTCTATCACTAGTTTTATTGTCTACAAATGGTCAATGGTTCCAAACCATTTTCTGAAACCCGCCTGTTCTATAGACTGATAGGCCAGTTTTCTCTCCAGTCTGTTGGCTATGATTTTAATGAACAGTTTATATATATGGGACAGGAGGCTGATGGGTCGGTAGTTGGCAATGCTCGTTTTCTCACCCTTTTCATATATTAGTATAATTATAGCTTCGTTCCAGTCCTCGGGTGTATCTTCTTCTATTAAGCATTTATTGAATAGCATTTGTAAGATCTGCATTAAATGCTTTCCTCCATTTTTTAAATGTTCATTGATTATGGAGTCTTTTCCAGGTGCTTTCTTGTTCTTTGAGTATTTTAGGGCGTTTATTATTTCGGCTGTCGTTATTTCCGGTATTTCTTCCGATCCCACATTTACTATTATTTCCCTCTGTCTGTTTTCGTTTATTTGTTGTGTATTTGATTTGTATAGATTTGCATAGAACTCTCTAGCTGCTTCTAAAATTACTTGTTCGCTCGTGGTTTCAGTTCCATCTTGTTTCCTTAACTTAAGTATATGTTTCTTGCCTAGTGATAGGTTAGGTACTTCTTAGGATCTTCATATTACGGTTTTCTTCGATAATTGTTTTTCCTAGATTTTCGTTGAAAATCTGTACATCTCCTCTTACATTTCTTTTAATTAATTTATTTATTGCAGCATATTCGATTGTATCCCATTTCTGGTCTCGTCTCAGTTGCATTCTAGTATTTATCAATCGTTCAGTGTTTTCTGCTATTTTCTCATTTGTTTTGTTGCCTTTTATCCTTATTTCTTTTGTTGCAGTTGTTATTGTTTTTACTATTTTGTTATTTAGCTCGCTTAACGTCATGTGTGATAACTCGCCCTCTGTCATATTAGTTATTGCTTTATTTATATTTTCTCTGTACTTATCATTTTGTGTTTTTATTACCTCTGTTTCTAAACGGTTTACTATTGTACTTTCTACCAGTTTTCTCCTTTCTTTTTTGTGTTAATTTGTATTTTTGTTTTTACCAACCTGTGGTCACTACTTGGTGCAAACTGATTTAAAACAGATACGTCTTTTATTATACTCTTGTTATTCGTTATCACAAAATCAATTTCGTTTTTTGTCAAGCCATTTGGACTTCTCCACGTCCACTTGTTTTGGGGTTTTTTGTTATAAAAGGTATTCATAATGTACATGTTGTTTTGAAGTGCGAAGTTTACTAAAAGCTGTCCTCTTGGGTTACGTTTGCTGGTTCCATAATCACCTATACATGTTTCTTCTGGAGCTTTTTTTACCAACTTTTGCATTTATATCACCCAGAATTATCTTAAAATGTGTCCTGTCTTGGTCTAAAGATTTGCTAACATCATCATAGAATTCCTCTATTTCGTCATCTTCTGAGGTACTGGTGGGGGCATATAATTGCACCACTTTAATGTTATATCTCCTATTAATTCTCATAATGCCATATGCTACTCTCCCGGATATACCTACGATTTTTAAAATGTCGTTTTCATATTTTTTCTTTATAATAAATCTTACACCTGCATGTGTGTCATTATCATTTCCTTTGTAATAAAGAATATTTCCGCTTTTTAAGGTCATATACTCTACACCTCTCTTTCGAATTTTGGCTATACCGAGTATTTCCCATTTTATCTTTTTTAATTCTTGTTCTAGTTCTAGGAGTCGTGCTTCACTTGCGATGGGTCTGGTATTGAATGTCGCTAGTATTAATTTATAGTTGTGATGACATATACGGGTCGTTTTATTTTGTTTGGTGTCTTTATTTCTATTTATATTACTTGTTAAACCATTTTGCCCTCATTAGTCACTTAATTACATTTCGCGCCTTTAGGGCAGTTTAGTAATGCTGAAAACCCATTTTTAACTTTTATCATAAAAACTCACAAACGCAAACTCATTCCTTGCTCATTTGAATTCGGATACCCTGTATATAGACGAGGCTGCCCCGCTTCGATCATTTTGGGACACCCTTTGAACGCCACTTATTTGTTTTGGAGCGACTGCGAAGCCTCTCGCTTTCCTTGTCACCGTGACGTGCTTGTTCGATTCTTCGCATTGCCATTGGCTGTCGAGAGTCACGTGGTGACACCAGGTTTTTCCCGCGATGTTCCGCGTCCTAACTCTTCTTGCAGGGAGTTGATCTCAGGCCGCTGAAGAGAACAGTTGGTTAGTTATTGTGTAACCGTGGGCGGCGTCCTCTCGCGTCCCGGCGCTTGAGGGCGCCTGCCGTTGATGTTTGTGTCGTTGCCGTGAAGGCCTTTGTGTTTCCCGTGGGGTTTGGTATGTTTGCTAACAGCAGACGCGAGTTCCGGCAGAACTGCAGGCAAGAGAGGTTGTGTGTTGTGCGAGTGGCAGTCATCACTTCAAGGCGTGGGTGCGATGGGCTTTGCGAGTCCGATTCTGCTTCTGTAAGTAAGGGGTAGTCCCCTTTAACTCGATGCTCGAGGATCTATCCAGCAGGACGTATTGGATCTTTTTTTTCCGCCGTCGTTGTACTCGTAGGAGTGCTTTTCATGGCCGCCATATTTGGCGGATCTTAGTCCGTTTGCCCCAAATGCCGTATCGCGGTTGATTCAACGCCACGGATAGCCGCCTACTACCAACCGATTGCACGCCATTCTCAGGGACCGTCTGCGGAATGAGGTACTTGTAAACAAAACCTTTTATACCTATTAGCTGTTGCTCATGCGAGCGAGGTTGTGTTTGTGCTCATTTCGCGTGGGCGGATTGAGGCCCGCTTTGCTTGCTCATTACGGCTCTGTGTGGTGATCCGAGGCACACGATGTCTTACGACGCTACTTTGCGAGCCTCCCAGTAATTGCATGTGCGAGAGCTTTGTGTTGAACCGCCTAAATAACTAAGGAACTCTTCGCATACGTTTTGTGATGCGATCTTGCTAGCTTTCAGTTCAGTAAATTAGTGTGCGAGGGCTTTGTGCTTTGCTTATCGGGTGTGAAACTAATTCAGCGACTGCCTGAGCGACGTAGCATTGGCTGGCATATATTCTAAATTCGCATCCCTTTGCGAGGCTATGTTAGCCCCCTTTTTGGCCAAGTATTGCAGTTACGCTGCCCCCTCTGCCTAATAAATTAGGCCGCTAACTAATTCGTCGCATATCTGTGCGACGCCGTGTTTTGCCAACAGCTACACTGCTTCCGTCGCCTTGCAGGCCGGCGCATGCTTTGTTATCGTAAACTAGCGCTTCCTTTTTGGGGCGCATACTTCTAACTGTTCTTTATTATGTCAAGTGACGAACCCGCTGCGGCCAGTCACATATTGTATTGTTCATTAGCATTAGCGCGTCCATCAGCTGATGCATAGTTAAGAAGTAACATAAGTTTGGCGGCACGATTTGCTGCCCGAATGTAGAAATCGACCAATAGACGCATATCTAATTAAGGAACGTATTATTCTTGTTCGCCTTGTGCATGCTCTGTTTTAGATAGCGCCCTTCAGTGTAAAGATTGGCGTACGACGGGACTTGAGAGATCGGAGCGTGCAGGTAGGTTTGGTCGTTGCGCAGCCGCGGCCAAAAGGTCCCAATATTGCAATTCCAGTATTTTCAGTCACGAAATTGTCATCCGAGCTTACCGCTCGCGAGTACTCTTATCGACGGAGTATCTTGAATACTTCGCCACCGTTGACCGTCCATGCCCGGTTATTCGGTCACACCTTTACTACAGGCTTGGTGGCGCTCTTATAATTTTGACGTACCCTGTATATGTCTTAGCACGCTTGCCAAGCAACGTACCGTTTAAACCACGCCCGATTTCTTGAGCGCTTCAGCCGAGGCCTTTAGTCTGTTTTAACGAATCTCAGGGCAAGTGTGCCAGTTTTCCAGGACTGATCCACCTTGGGTGGGTGTCGTTAAGTCGTTTTGATACCGTAACTTACTATTAGGTGAATTGTTGCCCTCCGCAGAATCCGTATGGCGGACAACTGGCATGGTGTGGGAAGAGATATGGATGGAAAGTCATGGTTAGGACATAAAATCTCTCATTGGGGTTAGAGAGAAGTCATGGCTCGCGTGGGCAGGGGCGCTTCCCTGTAGAAATATTTCCTTTATCGGGCTCATAACGGAGTATCCACCCGCTACCTCAATAAACAACGGTGATATACAATTTTGAATTGTTTCCCTTAAGTGGTGGGGGAAGCTTGTAGTTTAAATTTATAATCGAAAAAGAGAGCGCAATAGGGACACAACGCCGAAAACCCCGATCAAATATGTCAATAAACAACGGAGATATGAGATTTTTAATATTTAACCCCAAGTGGTGGGTAGAGGTCGTAGTTTGAATTTATCATCGCAAAGCATAGGGCAATAGGAACACAATGCAAAAAACCCTTATGAAATATTTCAATAAACAACGGAGATATGCAATTTTTAATATTTGACCTTGACGCAGTACAATAATTTTTCCGGTTCTAAGACCTCCCCCTACCACTACGTCAAGGTCAAATATTAAAACTTGCATATCTCCGTTGTTTATTGAGATATTTGATTGAGGTTTTCTGCATTGTGTTCCTATTGCCTTCTTCTTTGCGATTGTAAACTCAAACGACGACGTCCCCCCCACTGGAATTAAATATTAAAAATTGCACATTTTCGTTGTTTATTGAGATATTTGATTGAGGTTTTCTGCATTGTGATCCTATTGCCCTCCACTTTGCGAAAATAAACTTAAAATTGAGTGTCAAGATAAAGTCTTAAAATGCGAGTATTTTATAAGAGCAAAAATTGGATAAAATACTAAAAAATATATCTCCGTTGTAAAATTGAAATATTTGATCGGGGTGTTGCATTGTGCTTCTATTGTCGTCTACTTTCTGATGAGCGTATAGTAGAGTGCGTTTGCCGGTTCTAAGATCTTCCCCCAACACTTGGCCTTGATATGTTTTTCGAACTTTTTCCACTGTCTAGAGTGTAAATCACACAACGTTTCGAGAATTTTGATCTACTCCCGTCTTCAGGTGTTCCTGGTTAGTCCTGAGAAGGACTGATATTGTACGTTCTTTCTACGTAAATTTGTGCCTCCCCCAAGGTTTAAACCCGGGACCGCTAATCGCTGTGATTACTAGTTGGCCACTCTAACCACTAGGCCACCAGGGCGGTTATATATTTTAGTTGTAAACTTATATATATTATTATGATACACGAGGTAGTGTGATCAATCATAATAAAGAAATATTTAAAACTAATAAATTTGGAAGATTATTACAATTAAATGTTGAGGTGTGTAGATAAAAATTGGGGGTTAAATTTAATATGAATCATCAAAGTTAATTGAGACAATGGGTGAGATAATTTAATAATGATTAGAAATTGTATATTCAAAATATTGATGGTTGCAGTAAATGTTAAAAAAGTTCAAGCCAAGGTTACAATTGACGAATGTATTTGTTAGAAAGATAAGAATGAATAACTTGTAATAGAATATTTAAAATATAGCAGTGTGCATTAAGAATGGTATCTAACAGGAATGAAAATTTTGTTTAGAAATTACTTACTGAAACAACTCATAAAAAACAGACATGTATTTTTGAATATAACGAATTTTGATAATAAAAACTTGAAATTGCTGCTTATTTGGTATAATGGTTTAATGGGGTGTGAAGATATAACGTTTAACTAATAAAGAAATACAATCGGTGAAGAGATTGAGCCAATGCAGTGAATTATAAATAAACAATACAGAAGATTACGTTATATGAAGAGAATTGGATTTATTGATACATACAAGATATAATTGGTATTCATGGCTGACATTGATGGTTGTATGGATGACGATTTGGAGATTTGAGAAAGGTTGTCACAATTAACTTGTTGGTTTGGATAGTTTTCGTGGGTATTGTTGGAGACAAAGGATTATCTGCAAAAGGAACAAGGTTAGATTTGGATCATCATAATATTAAAACTTACCAGGAGTTGATTGGTGTGACGGTGATGTTTGGAAGGAAGCAGGTTTGGATTCTGGGAACAGTAGCAGCTATTGACAGGACGGATGCAGTTCAAGGGTACACAGATCATCATAGGTTTTACTGTTTGAGGAGTAAGCGGTGGGTGGTGCAGACTGTCGACATTTGGAACTGTTATTGGTTGGATTATTGCAGTGAAGGCTAGAGAAGTTATTAAGGTTTGTGTAAAGAATTTATGAAAGCATTTTGAATAACATTTAGTAATAGAAAGTGAGAAAATCAACTTGATATAGTACTTACGTAGTGAATTGATTAATATGTGTGTCAATGTAAAATTCGATTGTCAATACTTGGTTTGATGAGTTATAGAAGTCAAGTTTGACAGTAAACGTCATTAGTAGTCAAAGATTTTGAAAATACAATTTTAAAACTTTAATTAATAGAGAACTCGATTTTGGGAAACATCCTGAGATAAGAGCACTTGATTTGAAAGTAATTATAGTTAACTAACGGGGCATTGTATTAATGAAGGGCAAACTTAAAATAAATGTAATACATAATAAATGATTATGCAGCCGAAAAAGTGCTAGCATAACATAAGGATATCTTACCGCTGTATGCGCAGTAGACTATTTTTGTAATTCTTTGCGCAGTAGTGGCATCCAAATGGGCTTTAGTTCTGCGCTAGCCTGGTTAATTGGTTCTACTGCCAGCGCTATGTATGTAGCTTCTTTCAGCTTCCTACGAAATCTGTTTTCCGAAAAACATATCATAATAGACCAGTTTCAAAAAATGACATTCAGAGAACAACTTGGCCTTGAGTTTAAGCTCAAGGTTAATGTCAAGGTCAACGTCAAGGTCAAAATATACTTTTGTTTTTTCATAAGTCCAAAAGGGGTTAAATATTGAAAATTGCATATCTCCGTTGTATTTCCAAATTAAATAGATAAAATATTGAAAATAGCATATTTCCGATGTTTATTGAGATATTTAATCAGTTTTTTTGCATTGTGCTCCTATTGCCGTCTACTTTCTGATGAGCGTATAAAATGTGAGTGTCAAGGTCAAATCTTAAAATGTGAATATCTCAGTTGTTTAATGAGATATTTGGGTGGGTTTATTTGCATTGTGATTCTAGTATCTTCTACTTTCCCAGTATGATTCCATCCAAACCCGGTGTTCTACACCTCAACAAATCGGCTTCGCCCGTTTGTTGAGGTGCTTGGCACCTCGACCGACGAGGCTTTGACCCGTCCATACTCGGTGCTTTGAACCTCGACTAACAGGGCTTCGCACCTCGATGGACGGGTACATGGCATTTTAGTAGTTTCACACGCTTCATCACTTCATAGTAAGTTCAGCAGTGACGAGACCAACAATGCCGATCGATAAATTTAGCATGCATATACATGCACATTCTACGTCACATCTCCAGGTGTATGTGTTTAAAGATCTAGGGGAACCTATATAGTATTAACGAGATATACGGCTAGTGGCAACATGTGCAAATTCTGACCGATGGTACGTCCTACTGCATGGTAACTTCGAATATGTTATTCCCTTCCATAAAACTGAAGTACTAAATGTATTACTCAATCCCCGAATAACCAAAGTTTATTACAACAGTAAACAATATGACGTTCAGCAATTAATCGGGCGTACATTGAAAAAGGAGGATGTGTGAGGTTGTAGCCAATACTGTGCTATTTGTTGAATTTTAAGTAAAGGCTCCCATAATTGTTTAACCATGACGGGTCTTTTTTGGTGTCTTACGAATTTTGTCTTACTGCTTGAGACTGGGGTTTTCGCGATGTGACCTTGAACTATTTTATCCAAAAAGGTAGTACTGTGAGCTTGACTTCAAGGCCAAAGTACAGGAGGTTGTTTTTTGCAACCAAGGTTATTACACCTCAGTCCTTCTTTCGACACCATCGCGTCAATCTGTTGTTCGTCTTCTAGTTTGCAACCTCCACCATCTTTTACGTGCCCGAGATGGAGGAGGAGCAGAACGTCGCAAATAGCTGGGTGAGGTTCTGGCTCACCAACTTCTCTTGGACGCCTTCTCCAAACGATCCAGTGTTGGTCCAGCTCTGCAGCCAATTGTTCGATCCGTCCGAGTGGGGTGCTTTCTTCCGGTACGTAGAGGAGCACCTGTGGATGCTGGATGGTGAAAACATCGGGACGTTTAGTATCTCCGAGCTGAACGACATCAAGGCCAGGGTGTTGAATGGAGAGGTGGAGTTGGCCCGCCTGCAGGAACAGCTTGACGAAGACACGCCGTAGGATGGGTCACCCTCACCGTTTTCTGGCGACGATATAAGTTTGATATGGAGCCCGTCAGACCCTCGGCTCAACGGTGCGGACGACGTCTCTACAGAGGAATGGTCTTCAGAAAACGACAACAGTGGTGACGAAAGGGAAGAGTACTTAGTAATGTAGTTTGTAAGTGTACATAGATATATTAATTTTAAGATGTAAATAAATAACGTATAATAATAAATGTAAATAAGAAATGTAAATAAAAGTATAAATGTATAAATTGTTTTCCTGGTGCTGCACTGAAAACAGTGTACTACGTCTTTTAATAACACAAAGACATTGCAAGGCTGTAACGCAAAAGCAGTTGTTATCAATTTTCCTATATTAGTCTGACATGTTAGCTTGTAAATAGGTGTTTGAGTAGAAGAGACCTTGACATATTTTCTCAAAAAAAAAGTTAGTAGTGTAAGCTTGACTTCAAGGTCAAGGTTACCATGTGCAAGGGTGCAACGCAGAACAAATGTTACACATTTTCCTATTTTAGTCTGAAATTTTTGCGTGAACAAGGAGTGCTTCAGTAGATGTGATTTTGAAATATTTTCTCCAAAAAGGTAGTATTGTGAGCCTGACTTCAAGACCAAGACCACGTGCTCTGAATTTTTACCGTCTCTATAAACGCAGTCGAGTTTGTGTCTCCCACCATGCAGACCAAAGCCAAGGCAAATAAATGTGTATTTCTACAATTCGAAATGTGGGAGAGCTCATTCTCTAACGTGCTCTCGTTCGCAATGGTCGGCTCAAGTGTTGTGAAGTGTGATACTTGTGTCAACGTTATGTTGTCGACGTCTAACGGTAAGTTTAGTAAACTTAGCCTGAAGAAGGCCGAATGGGGTAATGTTCAACTCTGTGTTTGCATGAAACCGAGCGGCTCATCCTCCAAGTCCACAAAGACAGCACCGCAAGCCAAAGATAAAATTTTGGAGGATGTGGTATTGGCTCCTACACATACTACTGTCGATGTTATTTCGCAACTTAGGGCTAACAGCAGCCCTGCAAGCCAGGGCAGCAACATAATTTTTAAAAAAGTCCATAACGTCCCAGAACGGAAGAGAGCTGCAAAATTCAATTTCGACAACTACATTGAGCAGATTGGGAACAAACCGGGGACTTTGAGACAATCTGAGGCTGTACAGGTTACAGCGATCGATCTGAACACCTTCGATGGTCAAACTATTGTTGATTTGTCTACGAGGAAAGTTCGCATAATTGTGAAGGAAAACTCAAATTTTCATAATCAAATTGTCAGATCGGAGTCCTCCAATTGGTCCCAAGTGGCTAAAGATATATTGAATGAGAAATTGTAATTTGACGAAAATTTGGACAGTTTTGGCAATTCGGCTTTCGGTGGTGATGTAAAACCAGAGTTGATAAGCATAGCAAACGATATGGCTATCATAGAGGTCGCCTCATGCTCAAGGCGGCTAACCAATCGTAATTTGGAACCGTCAACAACACAACAACCGCAATACGGGACCGACGCCCCATTCGTTAGCAGACAGGCCTCTCCGTTAGCGGATGGGGCAAATATTACACTTCCGGCACCTGCTTCCACTGGCCCGTCGTTAGCTGCTGGGAATGAGATAGTTGAAACTGGGGTGTCGACTATCTCAAGATCGCAAGAAGAGAAAGCAAAATCAGACAGGCGAAAGGAAGATAACTTAAATAAAGAGAGCCTGAATGAGCAGAGAGTGAATGAGCAGGGAGTAAATACTTCGGCCACGTCGTTGAAGCAGGAACTCGTCGAAAACCTGGACAAACATTCGCCGAGTTGGCTAGCCGATATCACGACGCGCAACAAGCTAAGGACAACCTTCGTGACCTCGAGGCTGAACTGACACAGCTTGAAGAGGAAATCCTTAAGGAGGTGCGTAAGAGTTGTCAACTGAGAAAAAACTTCGGTAGCAGTCACAGCAACCTGCAAAGGTGAGTCGCCGGTTGCGTGACCTTATACAACGCCAGAACGAGGTAGTGGCAGAAATAATTGGTTGCAGTCATTGGTACCGGCAGCGCTTGGGTAAATTATGTGTAAGTAAGAAGTTCTAGCATGTGACATGCATAACAAGCAAAAAAAGAACCTAACGCCCCATCCTCTCCAGGGTGCTAAGCGTTAAGTCCCCGATCGTAGCACCTGGGTATTCAGCTCGAGATTTGTGGTATTAGCTCTCAGTTGTGTTTCGCGTGCAACCCTCGATCTGAGTAGCGAGGAGCTGACTATTTAACCGTTGTTTACTCAAAATTCGTCAGTATGTTTAGGTGTACTGAAAGTAGGCACACCTTCACCAGGACTGACAGTTTGTTTCGCCATTAAAGAGAAAGCTGTCGTCAAGAGCTGGGCCACCCATCAACGAGTAGTAAGTGGAATTGTGGTGTTGAGTAACTGCTAATTTAGCGGCGTTGTGTGTGCTATAGGCGACGCGATGGGGGCTTCGTTGGCGGCTGCTGCGGGTCCATCTGCGAGTAAACGCCCAAGAATAAATGACTCCAATGGTGGTAAATTTGTCTATTGTTGTGTTTAATGTTTGTTTAACCAAAGTTTTGATCCTATAGAACAGTCTCCCAGGACACGATACTGCAAAGCGTGTGACGAAAATTTTCTTCAAAAGTCCTTCGTCGAACACTTGAGGAGCTATCGTCACATAAGACGGTGTGGTGTCCTTCACCTAGGGAAAGGAGTGGCAGCCCTACAGAGCGCCTTCAAGTCCCGTGTTGCGAGCTACAGAGTATCCACGAAAAATTAACATATAGGTGTTATAGAATATATGACCGAACTGAAGGACAAAATTATAGATCTAATAGGACAAATGGTCAAATTAACTTAAACTTTTCGGGTATTTTATTTTGGAGACTCGAGATGTACAAGAAGTAAAAGGTTTTAATATGGCTAACGAGGTGGCTACTCGCGGTACAGACTTGAGCCAATTATATGATAATTTAACGGGGATATTGAACGAGTAGATGTCCGAATTTCAGAAACGAGCCTCAGGTACCTGCTATCTCTGTAGGTTTCTTGCAGCACAAGTAATCGCGTTTTGTTCTTTAACAGGGTGGATCCTGAAGCAGCTGTTGGATATAGAAATTAATGTTAATAAATGCAATCCGCTTCGAGCATCGTCATATATCATGCTGTCGAAGCAGAGTACAAGAAAGCGATCGTGAACGTTCAAAACGATGACGAGTGTTGTTTCGGGTGGGCGCTAACCTCAGCCATTTGTCAACTAGATGGCCGTCTAATCGAACGATTTCGTATCCAGATTGTCGTAGCGTATTGCAATTTAATGACATGCAATTTCCGGTAGGACTGCGCAATATTTCTAAATTTGAAAAATATAATCCACAGACTTCTATAAATGTATACGGGTTGGACAAACTTTTTTAAGACAATGCTATTAAGTATGAAGTGGTAGGACCTCTGTACTATTCCTCAGAAAAAAAGAGGGCGCATGTAAATTTCTTGCTTATTACTGAGGACGAAGGTAATAGCCAGTACTGTTGTATTAAGAATTTCTATAGATTAGTTTCTAAACAAGTAACGAGTGGGACGGTGCGAAACATTTTTGCGATGGCTGTCTAAATTATTTTTGCAACGCTGCAGGGTGGCAGGAACATCAACGGTTTGACTGTAATTATGTGCACACAAAATTGCCTACGACAGAATTGAAAACGGATAAGTGGAGGGAGGTGAAGCCCAAGAACATTCTTGCATTTAAAAATTGCCATAAGCAATTAAAATTTCCGTTTGTCGCTTATGCTGATTTCGAAACAAGTTTAGCATGGATCGAGGAGGGGAACCAACAACCCGATCGCGAAAGACCTTATACGGTTAAAAAGTGTGAACCCAAACCGTATTCTTTCGCGTGTTATTTACAATGTACTTTCGACGATAGTTTGTCCAAATTCGAAATTTATTGGGGTGAAGATGCTGTGAACGTGTTTGTTGAGCGTCTAGATGCAGACTTCCAAAAGGTGTAATCCAGGTGATTGAAGCATGTTGTATCCCTTAGGGATATTGTTCCCACAGAAATTCAAAGTTTTAACGATGCTGTTCCATGTCATATTTGCGATCGCCCTTTTGGAGAGCGGGACGTAAAAGTTTGTGATCACGACCATTTGACGGGATTCTATCCAGGAGCTGCCCATTCCAACTGTAATCTAAATGATCAAGTTCCAGATTTCATTCCCGTGTTTTTTCATAATTTAAAATACGATTCGCACCTTTTTGTCCAACAGTTAGCTCAATATAATGAGGAAATTGATGTCATTCCGGGAAATAAACAAAAATACATTTTATTTGGCAAGCGTTTTTGGGTTGATGAAATTGTTGTTGAGGGAAAGCAGAAACGCGTTTACATACGATTAGGAGTTTTGGTTAGTTATAGGTTTTTAAGTTCTTCTTTGTCATCGCTGGCTGGCACTTTGTCGGATAAACAACGTGTTGAAATGCAAAATCAATTCGGGCATTGCATCAAATTTGAGCTGATGAAGCAGAAAGGTGTGTTTCCGTATTCATATATAGATTCACTAGCAAGATGCCCGTTCTTCGTATGGACTACAAATGTTTGTTTTTTCTTCTAAATCTCAAATGCATTTTAGAGTGTCCCCCTCCTCCATCACTCAATACGCTAAACAGTTTACCACTTTTCGCCTCTTAGGGGTGCAATTTCTAAAAAAAAAACAGTCCGTTTTATACTGGAATGAACCCACAGCGAAAAATAATGTTAACTTCCTACTTCTATTCAGTTTTCCCTTTTTACCGGTTTAGGGGTAAAATTTAAAAACCCCTTAAACACGTTTTCTAAAGATTTAAAAATACATCTATATGCCAAAAAAGAATGATCTAACTCAACAAACACAGGAGATACACAGGGTTCTATAATTCACCCCGAATTCAAATTCGCACCTTTTAAGGGTTGATTAGGGCAATGAAATGTGGTTTTAGACATTTGCATTGGATAGCTACTCATGCAAACACCAAGTCGATATCTTACCGGGCTAAGAGATATTGTGGAATTCGTGAAAACATAGTTTACCCCTTTTTACCCCTTTAGGGGTACATTTTTTCAAAATCACTTAAGCCATTTTTTAGATATTTTAAAAATATATCTATATACCAAAAAAGACTGATCTAACTCAATAAACATAGGAGTAACGAAGGGTCTTTAATTCACCCCCTACCCTTTTTCAGTTTTTCCTCCTTTTACCTCTTTAGGGTTAAAATTTTCAAAATCCCGTACACCTCTTTCTAAATATTTTAACAATACATCTACATGCCAAAAAAGAGTGTTTTAACTTAATAAACATAGGAGATATTTAGGGTTCTTTAATTCAGCCCCAATCCAGACCTGAACCTTTAGGGGTTGATTAGGACAAAATCGTAAAATACGTTTTTAGGTATTTGCATTGATAATCTTTGCAAGTAGACACTTAGTCGCTATCTCATCGGGTCTAAGAGATATTGAGAAACTCGTAAAAACACATTTTACCCCTTTTCACCCCCGTAGGGGAGGAATTTCAAAAAATCTCTTTTAACCCATTTTATTATAAAATGGAACTCACAGCGAAAAAAATTTTATAAATTTAACCCCCCCTCCCCCACCACTTTTCACTTTATCCTCCTTTCACCCCTTTAGGGTTAAAATTTTCAAAGTCCCTTACGCCCCTTTCTAAATATTTTAAAAATCCATCTGTATGCCAAAAAAAGAATGTTCTAACTCAATAAACATAGGAAATACTTACGGTTCTTTAATTCACCCCCAATCCACATTTGCACCTTTAGGGGTTGATTAGGGCAAAATCCTAAAATACGTTTCTAGGTATTTACATTGATAATCTTTGCAAGTAAACACCAAGTCGATATCTTATGGGGTGTAAGAAATATTGAGGAATTCGTGAAAACACATTTTACCCCTTTTCACCCCCTTAGGGGTCGAATTTAAAAAAATCCCGTCTTAGCACTACCTAACGTAACAAACCGAACCTTCCACCCAAATTTCAAGTTTTTAGTGCCAGTGGTTTCGGCTCTTCGTTGATTAGTCAGGGGTGTGACTTTCTTTTATATATGTATAGATTAAAAAAATTAGACGAGCCTGCCTTACCCACAATCGCCCAGTTTTATGACCGTTTAAACGACACCCATACCACTGAGGTCGATTACGCACGCGCTGTTACAGTCTGGCAAGTTTTCGAATGTCAAACGTTGGGCGACTATTCCGATGTGTACCTGAAATGTGACGTGTTCATATTGAGAGACGTTTTCGAAAACTTTTGAAATTTTCATTTGCAGCAGTACAACTTAGACCCAGCGCAGTACTCCACGGCCCCCGGATTAAGTTGTGACGCCATGTTAAAATTTACTGGGTTTAAGTTGGAGTTACTGACTGATATGGATATGTTCCACTTTTTTAAAAACGGTATTCGCGGGGGGACAGTACTTGTTTCGGAAGAAAGGCTATTGCCAACAACCAATTTGCCGGTAATTACGATCCTTCTAAACCCACTTCTTTTATGATGTACTTGAATGCGACGAATTTGTACAGTTATGCGATGCCACAGTTTCTACCGCGCCGTAATTTTTTTGGACGACTGACGAGGAAATGTACAGTTTTGACGTTTTTTAAGTTTCGGACGAATCTGACACGGGGTACGTGCTGAAAGTTGACTTGCAGCACCCGAAACATTTATAGGACGCTTACAATGACTTGCCCTTTTGTCCCAAGCTGTTGGTTCTTTCTCAGGGAAAATATAAAAATCTAAAATTGATTCCAAATATAAATTACAAACACAGATACATTATTCATTATAGAAATTTAAAGCAATGCTTACAGGCTGGTTTGATTTTGGTTGAAACACGCAGAATACTTAAATTTACACAATTTTGCTGACTCAGATCCTACATAGACTTGAACACGAATTTACGAAAGCAGTCTGACAATAAATTCCACAGAAATTCCTTTAAGCTGGCTAACAACAGCGTATTTAGCAAAACTATGGAGAACGTAGATAAAAGGGTACTTGTAAAGTTAATAAATAATTTGTTATGGGCCAAAAGTCAATTTTCGTATTAATTTAACTATTTGCCTTATCCCTGCCTAATTCAAAGCACTTTGCACATTTTGGTCTAATTATTTACCCCACAACTTACAATAAACTAGTTTCATGCATCCATTCCTCAAGTAAAGCTGCTGCAGGTTAGGCCTCACGTCGTACGCGTGCTGTATTAGTTGCAGATACGATCTTTCCGCAAATTTGGAATCCTGAAACTAGCTGTCATTAGCCATCTTGTCTTGTTAGAATACGGATGTAGTGGAAAGCATCTTTGGTTAATCGATGCACGAATTTTTAGTTCGGTTCTGTTACGCTCATCCTATCATGAAAATGTACATTTTAGTGTGAATTTGGTTGGGGAGACGTCTCCGACGTCTTTGTTGTGGTACATTTCAAGCACGAACTTCTGTTCGGAATTTATCTAACAAGCACATGTTATACTTGGGCGATTTGGAGCAGAACATCTAACGGTATGCTATTTTGACAATTCTTGGTTATATTTCTAAGACGGAATGTTGTCCCTTTTAGCTCCCCTTTGGTACGGGCGGTGAACGCACTCAGGTTATGAAAGCAGTCCCTTAGTACGAGCTAACGCATCTCTGTTGGTGTGCTTCGAGCTTTGTATATGGTGGCGCAGGACTCTCCGAGGTGTTTGGTGGAAGGATTTGGCCCCTCTTGGAGAGCACTTTCTCCAGGCAGTTGCTGCAGTCGGTTAGCTGTGAGTTTCGGAGATTTCCAGCCCTTACAACAGGCTTGCAGATTTACTGGCCCGAGATTTCTACGTTACCTGCAGTAAAGCCCGTCTGATCACCTGGTTTCCTCGACATCGTGCAGCAGGTCCCCGGTCTAGCACGTTCGTTACCTGGTGCAGTTAAGGTCTGTCTTTTGCAATACATTTAGCGTTCCTGTGCAGTATTGGCTCGGCCAACTTAACCTGTATTTTATGGGCCCCGTTTTATGTGTTTATGATTATTTATTGTAACGCTTTGGGCTACGGCCAGATTTTGATAAGTTAATTGATTTAATATAGTGATAACTCACCTGCAGTCTAAAGTAAACCTATCTTGTTTTAACAACTTAATATTTGCAAACTTTGACATTTCAAGTCACCATTAGAGCTCAGGCTGTGTCTACAGTACCAGCGTAGAGACGATAAGGTTGATTTATGTAAATTTTTCTAAAGCAATTCTTGCATACGCCTTTTTGAAAGATTTTGGACTCGATCTCAGTGAAGAGATCTGTCAGTTCGGTTGAACAAAGCCCGTTGCGGCCCGCCTTGCAAAAAATTTGCGCAATTAGTCCGATCGTTCTTTAAGGCAATTACGCCCTTTTAGGGCGAGATTTAATAAGCGTGTTTCATGTTATATTACGTCCTATATTAAACCAAGATCTTGGGAAATGGTGGGATTTTTGTACAATAACGCGTCGGCGCGAGTACTGTCAAGTGCAGCTTCGTCACGCGTTAGCGAAATTTCTAAATTAAAGGTGATTCAAATAAGAAATTTTAGGTGAAAACGGGTTAAAACAGTGATTAGTAACGTTATACGTGTGAACAGAATAGAAAAAGTGTAACAGGTACAAGCTAAAATCGGATAAAAGGCTTATTAGCGAGCTCCGTGCGATAGGAAGTGATAACAGTGCAGCGTGCTCGGGTTCACGGCGGCGCCGGCGCAGCGCGGCTAAACAGGTGTGCGACCTCGACCTCGACAACGTAAATTGCGCGGCTAAAACACAAATTTTAAATTTATGGAAAAGCGGAAAGGATTACGAACAGCGACTCACTGGAAGATAACACCGTATTTAGACAGAGGAAATTGACTGTTAGACCCCCAGTTAGTGCGCATAAACAAGGAACGGAGAGAGAAAAAAACGGTGCACAATATGGACGAGTTAAAAGAACTTATGGAAACCATCAGAAATGACATTAGAGAAGTCAAGGAAGAAAATAAGGAAATTAGGAGAGAAATCCAAGAAAACAACAAGGAGATGAAAGAGGAATTAAAAACATATAAAGAAAAAACGAGGCTGATGCGGAAGGAACTCACAGAAGTGAAAGAAACTGGGAGAAGGAGAAACACGAGGCTAACAAAAAAATTCAAGAACTAGAAGAAACTATACAGGAAATGCAATTTAGATCAGAAAGGCAAGAACGTAATGAAAGACGAAATAATATTGTAATTTCAGGAGTCAAAATACAAGGCGAAGATAAAAAAGGTTTAACAAAGGCTGTGAAAAACCTAATGCTCGAAAAATTGCAGATCGTAGCTGACGTAATAGAAACTTACAAAGTAGGAAATGACAAAGTGGTAGTAAAATTGGAAAACTGGGAGACAAAAATAAAAATTTTCAAGAAAAGTACAATCCTAAAAAACGAACGTATTTACGTAAACAGCGACCTAACGTTTCTGGAAAGGAACATACAAAAGAAAATAAGAAAACGTGCTAAGGAGGAAGAAGAGAAGGGAAACAAAACAAGAGTAGGCTACCAAAAATTAACGATCAATAGCGAGCATTACAAATGGGACATGAGGAACAAGACACTGAAAGAGGTGGAAGCAGCCCCAGCCAGTTCAAAAAAGTGAAAGCGGCTGGACAGCAGGACGGAAGTGAGAAGACGAACACAGCAATGGCAAGGATAATCGATAAGGATAATTACCCCAACAAAAAATTTGTACTTAATGGCAATATGGTCGAGAAGAGCATATTAAAATTTGCAAGCTGGAATGTACGCACACAAAACGTATGAGATCGCAGGTGAAATGGAAAAATACAAAATTGACATAATAGTATTACAAGAGATACGATAGAGCGGTCAAGGCACATGGAATAAAAATAATTTCTCGATTATGTTTAGCGGTGCAGTTAAGCAAGGACAACACGGAACAGGATTTTTAATTACGAAACGAGTTGAGAAATATGTACTTCTTTTCCAACCAATCGATGAACGGATATGCAAGCTAAGGGTCAAAGGTAAATATTATAATATAACTTTATTAAACGTTCACGCACCAATAAACGATGATAGTGATGACGTGAAAGAAGAATTCTACGAAAAAGTACAACAATTATGCGACAGCGTTCCTAAGTATGATATCTTGATTCTGCTGGAAGATTTTAATGCCCAGATAGGTAAAGAGGACAGTATAGCAGACGTAGCTGGAAAACACACAATCCATAACACCAGTAACGATAATGGGTACAGATTCTGGCTGCAGCGCAAAATTTAATAATTAGTAGTACAATGTTCCAGCACAAAAAAATACACAAGGGCACTTGGATCTCTCCAGGGAATAGACATTTAAATCAAATAGATCACATCTTGATATTCAAAAGGCGAGCGGCAGCAGTACAAGACGTGCGCACATACCGAGGACCTAACTGTGACTCCGATCATTTCTTAGTAGCAATGAAACTAAAACAAATGCTCGAAATACAGACAAAGGAAGGGCAAACAGGGCGAAGGAAATGAAATCTAGAAAAACTGAATACTAACTGCCGGTCTTATAAAGGCCACTAATCTGACGTTAACTTTAATTCGCTGTTAAAATAAACAAAAGCGCATAAAAACGTCAGTGCTTATGACATTTTATTCATTAGTAAACAAATTTTGATGCGCTTTTGTTTATTTTAACAGCTAATTAAAGTTAACGTCAGATTAGTAGCCTTTATAAGACCGGCAGTAAAGAAATCAGGGAGGAATACAAAAACAAAATTAAAGAAAACATTTCAGAACAAATTTTGGGAAAAAACGGCCAAATCGATACAAGACGCTGCAAAGGATGTTTTGGGTTTTAAAGGAAAAGAAAGCAGGGAATCAGGATGGTTCGATCAAGAATGCAGGGACAGTGTGGAAAAGAAAAACAAAGCAAGATAAAAATTACTAAGGAACGACACCGAGGATAACAGAAACGAATACGCGACATTGAGAAAAGAAGCTGCAAAGATATGTAGGCGAAAAAAAAGAGAAATGTATAACCGTAAAATACAAAAAATTGAGGAACACAGCCAGCATAAAAACATAAGGCAGTTTTACAAAGAAGTAAGAGCTAATACTACGAGACGTAGGCCATCAGAGACGTCAGGGTGTAAAAGTAAAGAAGGTGAACTGCTAACCGAGAAGGGCGACGTAATAAATAGATGGAAGGAGCATTTTCAAAGTTTACTCAACGATGCGAATCCTGACGAAGATCTAGAAGAAGAAAATGAAGAACTGATGCAAGATAATATGACTGATCAACGAGAAGAAGATACACCATCATTTGTTGAAGTGTTCAGTGTCATTAAAAAAATAAAAAATAATAAAGCGACAGGTCTAGATGGAATCTTAGGGGAACTTATAAAAAACGGTGGCAAGGAACTGCATACACAATTGCACCAATTAATGCAGCTAATATGGTCTTAAGAAAAAATGCCTGAGAGATGGAAGTGTGGCGTAATAATGCCGTTTTTTAAGAAGGGTGATAAATACCTATGCGATAATTACCGAGGGATAACCCTGTTAAATGTTGCCTATAAGATCCTTTCATGTGTGCTCTACAACCGTCTGTTAAAATACGCCGAAAAACATTTGGGAGATTACCAAAATGGTTTCAGGCCAGGCAGATCAACGACTGATAGTATTTTTACCATGAGACAAATATTTGAGAAGTCCAGGGAACACAACATCAACCTGCACAATCTTTTTATTGACTTCAGGCAAGCATTCGACAAGGTTCGAAGAAATGGGATCGCAGAGATATTAAGAACGCTGGAGATTCCTGATAAACTAATAAAGCTAGTGTGTATGACCCTACGAGATACAAAAGCGACAGTGCTGATACAGCAAGAATGCACAGATGTACTTAATACAAATGCGGGAGTCAGACAAGGCGATGCGCTTTCCACAATGATTTTCAACATGGTCCTAGAAACCGTAATACGTAAGCTAAACGTATCTGGTAACATTAAATCAAGGATGGTGCAGATTAATGCATACACAGATGATTTAGTGATAACAAGCAGAAGCCTAGGGGAACTGAAAGCCACATTCAGGCAATTGGACGAAGCCGCCAAAGAAGTAGGTCTACAGGTGAATGAGAAAAAAACAAAATACCTGAGATTAACAAGGGAAGAGTACCCGCTGCAAGACCTAGTAATAGGATCATATACGTTTGAAGAGGTGCGGGAATTTGTGTATATAGGTTCTCAATTAAACGCAAACAACAGGATGGAAGAGGAGGTATCTAGGAGGATCCAAGCTGAAAATAGAAGCTACTTCATGTACAAAAACCTACTTAAGTCCAATTTACTGAATAGGACAACCAAAATGAAAATTTATAAATCTGTGATTAGACCAATTATGACATACGGGTGCGAAGCATGGTCTTTAACGCTAAATGAACAAAACAAACTGCGAACAGCAGAAAGAGCGATAATGCGGAAAGTATGGGGCCCAGTGCAAGAAGCTAACGGGATGGTGCGTAGAAGAACGAACGCGGGACTGTACAACACAATGAACGATGACATAGTGCTCTTTATCAAGTCCCAGAGGTTGAGATGGGTGGGGCACGTGGTAAGGATGGCCGATAACAGAAGCGTCAAAAGCATAATGGAATGGAACCCGCAATACGGCAGACCCAGGGGCAGGCCGAGAGAGAGGTGGATAGATGGAGTGCAACGAGACCTAAGGGTGCTTCAGATTGACAATTGGAAAAGGATAGCACGAAACAGGGTCCAATGGAGGATGTTAATCCAAGAGGCTAAAATCCACAAAGGATTGTAACGCCGGTTAAGTAAGTAAGTAAGTGATTACAAGAGTAACTATGTATTTTTGCAACTGAGGGTTTAGCGTTGATTTCAACTTGACAAACTTAGCTACCGCTTAAATTCGAGACGCGTTTTGGCTATCCATGCGAATTGCTACGATCTTCGACTTCAGTTAGCTGGTGAGTTCAATCTGTGATATTTGTACTACATTGTTATATGGAATCTGGTTTGTGATATTGTGGTTGTGTTGATGTACTACCGAGCACTGTTGATATTTTATTATAGTATATATAACATTTCCAGACTCCTGTGTTGTTGGGCTCGGCATTCGCCTCGCCCAACAATATTCATAGTCGTCTGGGAATGTTACGCTTTTCGTCCTAGATACACATACTATTTTTCCGCAAATCGATAAGAGTAATTAAAAAATTAAGAAAACGTGTCTTTTAAATCCTCTATATAATAAAGGAGAACGATCCAAACGTGTGTGTTCGCACGACAATTACAGACGCCACGTCCCTGATTGAGTGAATGCGCCTAAAGGAGCGGAGCCCCGAGAGCCCCTTTAGCGAGGGGCGGAGCCCCGCGGGCTCCCTTGGAGAGGGTAGGAGTCCCGAGAGCTTTCTTGGAGAGGGGCAGCCCCGAGGGCCCCCTTGGAAAGGGGCGGTGCCCTACTGGCCCTCTTGGAGAGGGTCGGAGCCCCGAGGGCTTCCTTGGAAAGGGGCTAAGCCCCGAGGGCCCCCTTGGAGAGAATAGGAGCCCCGAGGGCTTCCTTAGAGAGGGTCGGAGCCCCGAGGGCCTCTTTGGATAGGGGCGGAGGGTTTTCTTGGACAGGATCGGAGCCCCAAGGGCCCCCTTGGAGAGAAAATCTCTCTCATCCTTTTTTTAATTCATATTAATGAAATGTCTCTTTAATTAGCGAACCGAAGCGTTGTTCGGGAGACTCACTAGTCATCAATAATTATTACATTCGATAAATATTCCCTGCCTAGGCCGGGAATATTATTCCTGTACAGTTTTATTGTAAATTACCTAGCAACGGCTGGTGTAATGGAATGTTTGACTTTGCTCCACAAAATTTTGTCAATAATGTGTCAGTTCTAGTACGATTGGCAGAAAAATTATATATACTCGCTACTTATGCCTGCAAATTTTATTTGTGTGCCCTTGTCGCTACCTCTAATTTTCAGGATCGTAGTGTTTTGTTTGATGATTAGCAAAGTGCTGGGTTATCTGCTACTTGGCGCCTATAAATTATTCTTCGTTTCAGCTTACGCTTTGAGTCTACTGTTCGACCGACGACCAGCTCCGGCTGAGAATCCGGTAGCCTTTGCTACTCCTTATTTTATTGTCAGAGTGAGGTAACAAGGGGTTAATTGGCGTCCATTCGTGGAGCCTGATTTGGTTTGAATTCGCTTGGCTTGGACTCGTTTCATCTGATACATTATTTGTGTAATTTATATTGTTTTTTCTTGCTGTGCTCGGAATATTTAGACATATAGTTAGAATTAGTTTTGGTGGTATGGTATCTATATTGCATGTTATAGTTATATAGGTTTATCGTTTTGCATGATCTCCCAAGTGCAGGTAGTAGTTTAGAAAGGTGGCATCTAATATTGTCGGTAGATTTGTGTTTTAGTCATTTTATTCAAGTGTGTATACAAATAGACAACACACTAGTTTCGAATATTAAATTAGTCATTTAGTTTCTTTGTTGAATACCCGAAAATGGACGTTGATCGCTTACTTGTCGATGAACTTGATTATAAATTATTGGTTCGGGGCATTTCTTGCCAAGGTAACGTCATGGAGAAAAGCAAATTACTTAGGGCCCGATTTAGAATGGAGCGTGATGGTAATGTTAGTTTTCCTGAAGTCCCCATTGATTACAGATAGGAAATGGAAGCAGGCAGGGTTAAATTAGCAATCCTTGATGCAGAAGTCCCAATTTGCAGTTCCACCACCAAAGATAATAACTTCAAGAAAGTACATACTCGTCTTCTACATGTTTATGGCCGCTTAGAGAGGATGGTTTCCACCGAGTCCTCTGCCCACCTGAAAAGTGAAGCAGTGAATAGTTGCCTTCAATTATTAGACGATCTTGAAAGTAGGACTGAGGATCGACAAGATAACGATTTAATTTCACTTGACGAACCTGATGCTGCTACTGATTTACCTCAAGCTCCCAATACTTATCGAGATTATCAGGAACAACCATCTCCACCAGATGTTGAACCTAGACGTAGCTTCAACGTCAACTTCAACCTCAATGCTTCACAGTAAAGAAGATCTTCACTTTTTCATAGCACTAGTATGGCTACATCGAGTCATGCACCCTCTGAATATAATATCATTCCCGTCAACAAATGGAAGATGCAATATAATGGTGAAAGTGGCGTAACAAGCTTTCTGGAACGTATTGAAGAACTCCGAGCTGCTAAAGGAGTACCTAAGCCACATCTGTTTACTGCAGCCGTAGAACTTTTTACTGGTAACGCTTTAATCTGGTACAGATCTATTCGTGACACCATCAACAGTTGGGACGATCTCACCAAAGCTCTCCGAGAAACGTTCTTGTCGTGTGATTATGAAGCGACTTTATGGGACGAGATTAGAAACCGCACTCCAGGTGTTGATGAGCCGGTATCCTTTTACATTGCGGTTATGGATAATCTTTTCCGACGCCTTCCTTCAGTGCCTTTGGAAACCACACGTCTCACTATGATAAATAGGAATTACAACCTTACATTCAATCACAACTTGCCCTACAATTTGTGCCCACAATTTCAGAACTCACCCGAGTATGCAGGATGATCGAAGACACTCACGTACGAGCTTCACTCTTTTGAAACCCTCCAACTAATGTGAAGAATCTGCTTGAACCAGACTTAGCGTATCGTCGGTCTCACTCAAACTTCAATATAGCTTCTGTAGAAGAATCTTCTATTGTTCCTGCCCTTTCAACTTGTAACAGCCAACCTGTTGTGGATGCCGTCAATCCCATTGTTTGTTGAAATTGTAACCAACCCAATCATCGATTGATTGCCCTCAGCCTAAAAAGATGCACTGTTATAAATGTGGCAAACCGAACTAGACCTCCAGAACCTGTCTTTCATGTTCGGGAAATGCCAATCAGCGTCGTTAAGAGGCCGATTAGCACGCTGCAAGCATATCAAGGCCAACAAACGTATTGTCGAATCTGAAAATTCTGCCTTTAAGCATCAAGCTGTCATTGACTTCATACTTAGTCATGCCGGTAAAGATGAACGACCCTACCTGAAGGTTTCGATCTTTGAAAATTATATTTTAGGCCTTTTAGACTCTGGAGCCTCTCGAACTCTTTTAGGTAGACAAGGCCGGGAGATGCCGCCTCGATACTCAGCACATTTCTTCTTGTGTAGGGGCTAATGGTGACGAATGTATCAGTATAGGTACTACCACGATACCTATAACTCTTCGAAACAAAGTCTGTGTCATGGACGTTTTGGTGGTTTTTTCACTACCTCATTCGCTCATTTTAGGCATCGATTTTTGGCGTAAGATGAACATCATCCCTAACCTTCGTCAGGATGAATGGAATTTTGCCATGGACAATCCCAACGTTTTCGTCAATGCTATACAATCTGCCGAACATCTTTCTAGTGCACAGAGCCTTCAGCTACAAGAATTTATCGATAATACCTTTAGAATCATAGGTGACAAGATCGAATGTACTCACTTAGTCCAACATGAGATTAGAGCGCAATCTCCACCTATAAAACAGCGTTATTACCCCACTTTGCCACCCCTCCAACAACATGTCGATAGAAAATTAGATAGGATGCTGAAAGATGGCATTGTGGAACGCTCTACCTTTGCGTGGTCGTCTCCGATTCTCATAGTCAAAAAGCGTGATAACACCTATAGGTTTTGTGTAGATTTTCGTAAGCGAAATAAAGTTAGTCAGCCAGATGCGTACCCTCTTCCGTATATTAGCAGTACCCTCGACAAACTTCAGGATGCACGTTATCTTACGACCTTAGATATCAAGTCCGCCTATTGGCAGATACCTGCTGCAGAATCTTCTCGTAAATATACCGCCTTTACAGTGCCTAACCGAGGCCATTTTCAATTTTGTCGCCTACCTTTCGGTGTTCATACCGCCGCAACGATTGATAGATCGAGTGATAGGGGCTGACCCAAAACCTTTTGTTTTCACCTACCTTGATGACGTCATTATATGTACACAAACCTTTGAACAACATTTAGACGTTTTACGAGAAGTTGTCAAACGCCTGTCCGATTCTGGTTTAACCTTAAGCAAGGAAAAGTGCCATTTATGCAAACCGGAACTTCGATACTTAGGCTATGTAGTCAATTCCAAAGGTCTGTTAGTCGACCCGGATAAAGTTCGGGCCATCCTCGAAATACCCACACCAACTTGTGTTTTTGAAATCCGCCGCATAGTAGGTATGGCATCATGGTATAGGCGCTTGGTACCTAATTTCTCTACGTTGTTAGCTCCGTTGACTTCGTTGCTTAAAAAGAACGCCAAATTTAATGGGACTACAGATTGTGAAGAGGCTTTTCATTCAATTAAGGAACACTTAATTCCTGCACTTATACTTGCGTGTTCTAATTTCGACTTGCCTTTCGCTATTCAGACTGACGCCTCCGCTTATGGCCTTGGCGCCGTTCTCACACAAAATCAAGAAGATGGCGAGAAGGTTATCTGCTATATTAGTCGCTCTTTAACCAAGAATGAGAAAAATTTCAGCACCACCGAACGTGAGTGCGTGGCAGTTCTTTTTGCGATAGAAAAACTTCGGCCATACATCGAGGGAACGAAGTTCACCGTGATCACTGATCATTACAGTTTAAAATGGCTGAACAACATTAAAGATCCTACTGGTCGAATTGCTCGATGGGGAGTACGCCTACAACAATATTTTAATACTAGAACACTGGACATTCTACCAGAGTCAAAAATGCTTCCGCCAAAGGCCATTTACGTAAATGAATCTCTCACTTACGAAAACAGAAAATTGTTTGCTAAGTGTCGTGAATTTAAGAAGTCGCACAACATAAAATTTTTGTGGGTAAGAGACGGCAAGATTTTTATGCGAAAATCCGAAAACAGTAACGTGTTTGTTATTAAAACTCTCCTCAGTTTGAACGATGTCCATTAGTGTACACGAAAAAAATTTAAATATTTTTTACCAAAACTGTAGGGGTTTGAAAACTAAATCTAAAGAATTTAAACTAAATGTGATAACAAATACGGACCAATACGACGTAATAGTGTTGACGGAAACATGGCTTAACGACGGAGTGTGGGATGCAGAATTATTCAGTTCTGACTACAAGGTTTTTCGGAGGGACAGAAGCTCAGCTACAGGTAAATCTCAAGGTGAAGGTGTTTTGATTGCTGTTAAAAATAAATATATCTGCAAGCCTATGATTAAATTGCAAATAAATATTTCTGAAGACATTTGGATAAAAATTTTAGTAGATAAATTAAATGTATACATATGTTCAGTTTATTTTCCGCCTAGTTTACCTGTGGCTGATTATCAGTGCTTTTACACTAATTTAGAAAATAATTTGTTATTTTTGGGGAATGAATATAAATTAGTTATAATGGGGGATTTTAATTTGCCGGGAGTTCATTCGGAGGGTGATGGTACTTTGAAGTGTATCTTATTTCGTAATTTTCTTGAGCTCTTTGACCTGCGACAGTGTAACACAATCGAAAATAATAATAATGCTATTCTTGATTTTGTAATTTCAAATTTAAATATCAGTGTAAGTGGAGCTGGCGCTTACATGTCACTGGTGCAAGAGAATTTACATCATCCATCACTCCTATGTAATTTAAAAATTTCTGATTATAAAAAAGTACAGAAAGATGCTAGTAATAGTGGTGGCTATAATTTTAAAAAGGCTGATTTTTTGAATTTGTATTGTGCCATACGAGACATGAATTGGAATTTGGGTGTGGTGGATGATGTGGATCAGGCAGTGAATGCGTTTTATATAAAACTTTATTCAATTTTAGACGTACATGTTCCAAAAACTTGCTTTAGAAGGAGAACATACCCGCAGTGGTTTACGCGGGATATTATAAAAGACTGCAAAAGGAAGGATCGCTTAAGAAAACAATTGAAGGAAAACAACAGTCCTTACATTCAACAAAATTTTGCTCTTTTGCGTTCTAAACTTAAAAAAGACATCAACGATGCATATCGAAAATATATCACCGATGCCGAAGAAAATATAAGTCATGAACCGAATTTGTTTTGGGTTTCTGTAAAGTCGAATAAAAGGAATTTAAATTCAAACAATCAAATTATGGAATTAAGCAAGAAAGAATATTTCACTAATTTAGATATTGCTACGCATTTGCTAATTACTTTGAGGGGGTGTATGACCAGGTGGCATCGTCATACAACATTGAGGAGAATGAGAAGTGTAACTATGAAAGGTTGCATGTGCGAGCTATAACTGTGGATGACGTATTAGAAGCATTAAAACACTTAAAACCAAAGAAATCGGCCGGTCCAGATGGAGTGCCAGCCTATATATATAAAGCGTGTGCAGAATACTTTACCTATCCTTTCTGTGTGATATTTAATATGATAATTAAAACTTCTCAGTTTCCAACAATTTGGAAATTATCAAAAATATGTCCCATATTTAAAAGTGGGGAAAGTTCTTCCATCTCAAATTACAGACCAGTGGCTTTGTGGTCAACTCCTAGTAAAATCTTTGAAGCAATATTATATAAATATTTCTTCTGGCATATCGCTCCTTATTTATCACCCGTTCAGCATGGTTTTGTTCAAAAACGATCAACTGTTTCTAATCTAATAAATTTTACTCAAGATGCTTCTGATACTCTCGCTAACGGTGCTCAGCTAGATGTAATCTATACCGACTTCTCAAAAGCATTTGACAAAGTAAATCATGATGTTTTACTCAATAAATTATCCAATTACGGTTTATCTTTGTCGCTTTTATCATTAATGTCATCATATCTGAAGGAACGGCAGCAATATGTTACTTACAATACTGTTAACTCAAAAGCATTCAACGCATTGTCAGGTGTTCCACAGGGATCTAATTTGGGACCGTTACTATTTATAATTTTAATTAACGAGCTTCCCAACTTTCTCAACCATTCTACAGATTTACTGTACGCTGACGACTTTAAAATATATAAGCCCATTTTAAGTAAAAATGATTGTTGTTCCTGTAGCCGGAAGATCTGAACAGAGTAACAGAATGGGCCAAAACTAATCACCTATTATTTAATATAGATAAATGTTTTGTTGTTAGGTACAACCGTAAACGTAATACAATTGACTATAATTATAATCTTGATGGTAGAACACTAACAACAGCTCAC
The DNA here is from genome assembly GCA_940337035.1 of Agriotes lineatus. NCBI lineage: Eukaryota > Metazoa > Arthropoda > Insecta > Coleoptera > Elateridae > Agriotes > Agriotes lineatus. The sequence continues at coordinate 11,801 of CALNHX010002751.1, read as the reverse complement.
GAAATCAAAGATTTGGGTATTTTATTTGAAAGCAATTTTTCCTTTAATAAACATATTGTATGTACTGTTAACAAAAGTTATAAACTGCTTGGATTCCTATTAAGAAATTCAAAAAAAATTCAAACTTGAATACATACATTACTCTGTTTAATGCGTACGTCCGATGTCATCTGGAATATGCCGCTGTAGTTTGGTCCTTTCATTATAAATTTTACATAAATTTGATAGAACGAGTTCAAAAAAAGTTTTTGAGATTCCTTTATTTTAAAAAATATGGTATCTATCCTCTACACGTTTCATCACAAAGCCTGCGGAAAGAGTTTGGCATTTTGGAATTAGAAAAACGCAAAAGGTTAAATGAAGTAATATTTGTATATAAAGCATTCAATAATTTACTAGATTCACCAGCGTTTTTGGAAAAACTGAACATATATGTTCCTTATTATAGTCATAGATATGGACCACTTCTTCTTCCACGGATTGGCAAAACTAATTATATATTAAATTCACCGGTGCATAGATTATCTCGTTCAGTTTTAGTCATATTGACATATTCTGCAATTCACTTGCCACATTAAAACGAAAGGTCAGTGATGTGTTGGGACAGCTGTAAAGTGTGTGTATATGTATGTACAGTGCGGACATATTTGTTTGTATCTGTGTATACATTTACTTATGTACACTATAATTTATTTTCTTATTTTGTTTTTCCTTTCCTTCCAATTGCATAAATCATATAAATGGATCAATTACCTTGATAGACACATTTACTTTTTTCTTTTTATTAGTTGTACTGTCGCCGGTCAAATTTTCATTTTTGTCAATGGTTTATTTTTGTTTAACTTTTATTGAATATCTCTCTTTTGTTGGTACATTAATATTATTATATTTACTATACAGTTGTTTGTAACCGATTATTGGCAATTGCTGTAGGTTGCATAAATAAATAAATAAATAAATATGATTTTGACATCATCCACCCTAAAGGGAAAGATCATGTAGTACCTGATACGCTGTCTCGTGCTGTGCCAGTGGTAGATGCCATTGAAGGACAACCCATGTTAAACGCAGATGTCAAAGACCGTTGGTACTTACGTATGCTAGCCAACGTACGGAACAATCCCCGTCGTTTTCCCTTGTGGCGTATTGAAGGGGACAAGCTATACAAGCACACCACCGTTGCTTCCTCCGACCTACGGGAAGAAAGAGATGAATGGAAACTGGTGGTTCCTAAAGAAAAACGTACTGACCTGATATGCCAGCGTCATGACCTTCCAACGGCTGGACATACTGGTGTATCCAAAACTTTAAATCGTTTAGCTAAACTTTATTATTGGCCCAAGATGCCTGCTGACGTCGCCCGCTATATACGCCGTTGTAACACCTGCGGGAGAACCAAGCCTGAACAACGACCTCCTGTCGGCTTTATGGGTGGACATTCAATTGTAAATAAACCGTGGGAAGTCATTTGCACTGACATTGTTGGTCCTTTTCCTCGGTCGAAGAAAGGATATTCTTATATCCTCGTCGTTGCTGACTGTTACAGAAAATTTCTTTTATTCTTTCCTTTGCGCTCAGCTACGGCTCCTAATATAGTCAAGCACCTTGAAGAAGATGTGTTCCTTGTGTATGGGGCTCCTCGCCGAATCATCTGCGATAATGGTGTTCAATTTCGCAGCCGTGAGTTTACTGCTCTCATGAACACCTACAACTGCAAAATGTCATTTACTGCCTATTATCACCCTCAGGCGAATCCAACCGAACGCATTAACCGCGTCCTGAAGACTATGCTGACGGCTTATGTTCGAGATAATCAGCGTGAATGGGACCAGTATTTACCCCATGTAGCGTACGTTACTAGAACTGCCAAACACGAAGTAACTGGAAAAACTCCTTATTTCATCAACTTTGGTCAGGAGATTGTTCTTAAGAGACCTGGAGAAGCTGACGACGAGAATGCCAATGCCAAGCCTGAGTTGCGATTCGATCGCGCCAACAATAACAATCGCTCTGAAGCTGTCCAACGCTTATATGCTGATGTACGTCGTCGTCTGGATAAAGCATATGAGAAATCCAAAACATATTATGACCTTAGACGCCGTCCTGTTGAATATCAGGTAAACCAATCTGTTTGGCGCAATAACTATGTTCTTTCTGATGCTGCGAAACATTTTTCAGCAAATCTTGCTTTTAAGTATGTTGGTCCTTTTATTATCCATCGTCGTTTATCCAGATGGGTTTATGAACTTAAGACCCCTGAAGGTAACCTGCTGCGAGGTACTTGGCACGCTAAAGACCTTAAACCCCATTATGACGACAATCGCGATCAAGCACCTAACGAGGGTTAGTTTGCTGTTATTTCGCGCTTATTTGTCTTACTACTAGTTTTTAAGTGATATTTTGATTCCAGGTTATTTTCCCATGTTGTTCCTTTTGGGTTTGTAATGTGGGAAATATCGTGAGACTCTTAGTCCGTTAGGGAGGTTGATTGGGAACTTGAACGGTCGGTAACTTTCTGTCGACTCCTTACCTTGTAGGTTAGACAGTGACATTCCATCCTGTCATACAGAGGTGAGACATTTTTGCCGTCTCGCTTTCGGTGTTCCGCCATCTGGTCACGGTAGATGGTGTTTCAGTGTGCAGTCGGTCCTGGGCTGTACACTTTTCCCCGACTAGTAGGGTGTAGGGCTGTTTTATTTTGTCGTCATAGGGCATAGTTGCCTATGATCGCGGTGTGTCCTACGGGGTCCCGCGCCTGGTGTCTGTGATTTGTGACGACTTCAAACTTTTTTCGGCTTTTTCCCATTTAGAAATTTTCTGTTAGTTCATTTGATTCCACCCTACGTTGACTGACTGACGTGACAACGGACCAATCTCTTCTCATTCTTCTTCTGTGTTATCCACTATTTGCTTTCCTAGAGCTTTCTAATTCCCATTCTCTTTTTCATTACTTTAGTCTTTAGTTTTCTTCTTCGGTAGTCCTCTTGGTGGACGTTGTGCTGAATTGGGCCTGGATCGGTTCATCCACCGGCGCGCCTTTTAGATCCAGCAGCGACGGATGTTCCGATGTCCTTTTCTGCATGGCGTTGACTGTGAGATCTGCTTATCCCTTCCTTCTATTTTTCGCTCTCAATTTTTTAATCCCGTCGTAATTCCCTTTTTCCTTTTTGCCTTCTAGTGTTGGAGTATTTACGCCACCAATTCGTTTCTAAATTATCTGGTATTGCCTTGGGTGTGTTTGGTGTTCGCAGTATCCTCTTTGGGGCTGTTTGAGGTATCGACTTTGTATCTGCAAGGTTTTGAAGTGTTGTTGATGTGCATTCATAGGTTCTACGTCGGTAAATTTGAGGAATTTACCTATTTTTAAGTAGGGGGAAAGTTGTTATAAGCCAAAAGTAACTTTTCGTATTAATTTAACTATTTGCCTTATCCCTGCCCAATTCAAGGCACTGTGCACATTTTGTTCTATTTACCTCATAATTTACAATAGACCAGTTTCATGCATTTATGCCTCAAGTAAAGCTATTGTGGGTTAGGCCTCACGTCGTACGCGTGCTATATTGGTTGCAGATACGATCTTTCCGCAAATTTTGAATCCTGGATCTAGCTGTCATTAGCCATCTTGTCTTGTTAGAATACGGATGTAGTGGAAAGCATCTTTGGTTAATCGATGCACGAATTTTTAATTCGGTTCTGTTACATTTTAGTGTGAATTTGGTTGGGGAGACGTCTCCGACGTCTTTGTTGTGGTACATTTCAAGCACGAACTTCTGTTCGGAATTTATCTAACAAGCACATGTTATACTTGGTTATATTTCTAAGGCGGAATGTTGTCCCTTTTAGCTCCCCTTTGGTACGGGCGGTGAACGCACTCAGGTTATGAAAGCAGTCCCTTAGTACGAGCTAACGCATCTCTGTTGGTGTGCTTCGAGCTTTGTATATGGTGGCGCAGAACTCTCCGAGGTGTTTGGTGGAAGGATTTGGCCCCTCTTGGAAAGCACTTTCTCCAGGCAGTTGCTGCAGTCGGTTAGCTGTGAGTTTGGGAGATTTCCAGCCCCTACAACAGGCTTGCAGATTTACTGGCCCGAGATTTCTACGTTACCTGCAGTAAAGCCCGTCTGATCACCTGGTTTCCTCGACATCGTGCAGCAGGTTCCCGGTCTAGCACGTTCGTTACCTGGTGCAGTCAAGGTCTGTCTTTTGCAATACATTCAGCGTTCCTGTGCAGTATTGGCTCGCCCAACCTAACCTGTATTTTATGGGCCCCGTTTTAATGTGTTTATGATTATTTATTGTAACGCTTTGGGCTACGGCCAGATTTTGATAAGTTAATTGATTTAATATAGTGATAACTCACCTGCAGTCTAAAGTAAACCTATCTTGTAGTTTTAACAACTTAATATTTGCAAACTTTGACATTTCAAATCACTATTAGAGCTCAGGCTGTGTCTAGAGTAACAGCGTAGAGACGATAAGGTTCATATATGTAAATTTTTCTAAAGCAATTCTTGCATACGCCGTTTTGAAAGATTTTGGACTCGATCTCAGTGGAGAGAACTGTCAGTTCGGTTGAACTTAGCCCGTTGCGGCCCCGCCTTGCAAGAAATTTGCGCAATTAGTCCGATCGTTGTTTAAGGCAATTACGCCCCTTTAGGGCGAGATTTAATAAGCGTGTTTCGGGTTATATTACGCCTTATATTAAACCAAGATCTTGGGAAATAATGCGATTTTTGTAGAATTGATTAGAAGAGTAACTATGTATTTTTGCAACTGAGGGTTTAGCGTTGATTTCAACTTGACAATCAAAACAAAACCTTAGCTACTGCTTAAATTCGAGACGACCTTCGACTTCAGTTAGCTGGTGAGTTCAATCTGTGATATTTGTGTAATGTATTTCAACCCTTGTGTTAGGGGCTGCAACCCTGTCGGTCGTCTTAGGGGTAGTTTTCCCTCTTAGACTAACTAATTTCGCTTCTTCGGAGAATAACTAGGTTGCTGACCACTGACTAAATGGAGGGGTTGTGAGGCCGAGATTTGATGGAATAAAACACCCCAGAAATAATAAAACTATATTGAAAACAAATAATAATTCTGCACAATTACAATGGGTATTCGCCCTATCGGTTCTATGATTAATTAGCTGTAAGTTTCGTTAAAAAGGATGGATCAAAATTATGCTTAATTTTTGTGACATCACTTTACTTTGGAAGGAAAGAATAATTCAAGCTGCCCTGTCCTTATTGTTGGTTAGTAAAGTACAATATGTATGTCTGACCTTTATTCCGGCGTTGGTGTTCACCCTGTGGATGGTTATGGTTTTATTTTAAGCGGAACTACCGTAAGTATTTAATGAGATTTAAGTGAGTTCGGCTGAAATGTTTGAATATCCCGGGCCTCCTTGAAATCCTGGGGTTCTAAGTATGGATGGGCACTGCACGCACACGAATTTTATAGATGAGAATTTTCATTTAGGACTTAGTTAAAAGTTGCACCGAAAATTTTTATCGGCGGGTTAATTAATTACTCGAAACCGCGAACTGAATCGTGGTGGTTGCTCTGCCCCCCAGGAAAACTTTTGAGCGTTCCTTCGTATCACCCGATTTCTAATTCGTCTTGCGTCGTTTTGTCAATTTGCGTTTTTCAAATAGCCTCTCGAGATTTCTTCGACTACGCGTTTCTCACAGGCTTGTTCTTTATAATGCAACTCTGCTGTTTCCAGCTTTCTGCTTGGAAATTATTTGCTGCCCTGTTATGATCGAATTTCTTTGGTTTTTTACGAGCTGATTTCAGTCTTGCGACCGGATGCAATTGAACCGCTTCTTCTGATTACGACAATGTAGCTTTTCCTTCTTACCAAATGAACTTTTGCTTCGCAATAAATGTAATTTATGCAGAAGCGGCTTTGATTTATTCTTCCTCCTGACAATCTAAAATCTATAAGGTTTATAATTATAAACGCAATTTCTTGCGGGTTATTACACTACTCCCCGCTTTTTAAAAGTAGGCATGTTCTTATGGACATGTCTGCTTTTTTTAACAAAAACGGTTGACTTCTAAGTGAAATTAAATAATAATGCTGATTATATTGACCCATTTTTCTTAATTTATTGCCTTAAAGTGTCTGTTACGCTCATTTTGATATTTTCCTATTTATTGATTGAAATAAATTAGTCAGATTTGGTCATTTACTTTATTTTCCTAAATAATACAATACTTTACTTTGGATAGGCAACTTTGTTAACATCTACCTTTAATTTCAAACTTAATGCTACAATGCTGTTATCAGTTCAGAGCATTCTGCATTCTTTAGTTTTTACGTTGGCCAACTTTCCAATTTTTGGGAATTTTGATAAGCTGAATTGGGCTGGTTTGGAGCATTTTTCGGCCATTTCCTGGCAAGTCTTGCGTTGTGAAAGTTGGAATCGCTTCCTATGGGGGCTGGTCTCGCGGCTTTGGAAGCCATCTTCATAGTTGGAAGGATCTAGAGGCTCCGCTTCCCTGCTGGAATGCTCGGGGATTAGTATTGGTGTCGCCGGCATTTATTTCGTCACAGACGGATTGCTTGGGACGTTCTTTCTTCGCACGCTTGGCTCAACAAATTGGCTGCACAACATCTTAAGGTTCATACATGGTGTTTGCCTACGTTTCCCTCTTTTGAACGCCGTAATCTATTTGGGAAAATTTGTATTTTTAGCCTTCAAAAATCTGGTTTAAAAATCTGGATTAAATCTGGATTAAAAATCTGGGATCGAATTAAGTTTTGGGATCGCATTATGGATCGTATTTGTCATTGAGTTTTGGATCCACCCAGAAAAATGTTCGTAATATGGATTTGGTTCGCTTACCTTATTTGGTGCTTTGTGTAATTGGTACTGGCATCGTCTGTTCGCCACTCTCCCTGCGACGCTCGCAATGCTGTCGGAAGTCGGCTCCTTGGCGCACCAGATGCTTCCGAACTTGCTGTTGATCTGCGCTCGACCCTGGAGAACAGCTTGCGTGATTCGTATGTGACTTGTCTGAGGTGTGTATATCTGAATTAGCGTAATAACTGCTCCGCTAATTATAGGCATTGGTTGTTGGTTTGTTTATTTTTGATCTGCTGGAAATTGTCCTTACCTTGTGATTGATCCGGCACAAGGATTAGATCGCCCTCTCCTTTTTTTTTATTCTCTTTCAGCGTAGTTGGAACCCCGACCCTCGCGACTAGTTAGCCATTAGGCCGATAGTTACCAGCCGGCAAAATATCAAATACAACTTTCGCCAAAAGGTAAGGCCGACCGTCTATCTTCCTTACATGTCTTTATGCTACATACCGTGTTTTTGCGCTCACTTGTTTTTATTGCTCTGCTTTGTGACGCAGTTGACTTCGCACTACGCTCATTTTTAATATGATCTGTCCACTGATTTTGTTTTAATACTCTGCTTTTGAGACACTCCCGCACTTTGCGTTTCACTGCTATGTTGACGTGGGGTGTCATCCTTCGGCTGCAGGCTGCTGTTTTTCGGTTCGGTCTTCTTCCTTCCGATAATTTGTTTACTTCCTCCTCTGCATTATTCTATTTTTCTATCCTTTTCGTCGTATTGTCGCCTTTATAAATTTTTATCTTATTATTCGCACCTCTTCTTTGTATTTATTTCGGGCTTCATTAGTAATATTTATTATTTATTCGTATTAGTTATTTATTAATTATTATTGTATTATTCGTCTATCTTCTTCGTCATATTTATTTGTGATTTTATTATTAATTAATTATTATTTATTCATGGTTGTGTGAATTTATTTCCAATGGTAAAGGAAAAGGAAGGTGCAACAGAGGCTATTGTTGCAGGCTTGAAGGCCTCCAGAGTAAAGAATAATTAAAGGTGGAAACTGTATAAGGTGGTTGATTTTATTTAATGATGAGGTGAAAATGTAATCTTCCTTCTTCAATTACCAAGGTTTGAGTCGTTATTTTATTTATTTGTACTATTACTTCTACTTTTTCATGGTACATTAGCTGAGCCCTTAGTCATAGGTGGTGTCTTGTAGTAATTCCATACTATTTCTTCATAATTGGAATTTACACAATGACTATTGTATATTCACATGACATTTCTGAATTTAAGCTAATTTACTTTTCTTCCTATTTTACTGTAGCATAATATATCTTTGTATTCCTTTTATTGCTGCAGTTACTATAACTTTTGACTAAGATTGATCGTCTTCATTGTGCGCTCATCATTCGCATTTGGCGTCTTAGGTTACTTCACCTACTACGCTTCCTATTGCTGTAGTGGTACCATTATTATTTTTCTTATTACTTCATTATAAATTCTTATATTTTCGTATCTATGTACGCTTCGTCATTCTTCTTGTCCTGGTGCCTTAATAACGGTTCTTTGACCTTCGGCTACCCTTGAGGACCTTAAATGCATCCCACTTTGGGGTATTTTCCTGGTGCTTTAATAGCGGTTCTTTGACCTTCGGCTACCTTTAAGGAACTTTAATGCATTCCATACTGGGTTATATTTTATGTAACCTCTACCAAAAATGCGTAAACTTTATATAGCTTAAATTCATTCCTTTGTATGATTTTTCCTTGTAGTCCTGCTGTGGATTTGGGCAATCGGCTTTGTCCTGGCTGGATACTGATGTAACGTTGTTGGGTTTGTTTCTTTGTACGTTATAATCGCGAACTTGTACGCGCACTATTCACTTGGTATTAGTGTTAACAACGGTATGAGCATTTTTTTTAACTTAACCGTAATATGAATTTTGTATAAGTAATTTTTCTAATTACCAAATTAAATCTTATTGGTTAAAATCAATTTTTTGATTTAATCATTAACCTTGAAACTCTAATGAGAAACATAAAACAAGTTGATAATATTTGAAAAATAAAATTAAAAAAAAAATTATTCATATGTCATTATATTAAAAATTATAGCTATTAAGGCAACTAGTGTTTTACAGAGGATTTAAAAATCGAGGTCGATCATGTTAAAATTCGAGCGAAGCGAGAATTTTATGATCGACCGAGATTTTTAAACTGTAAAACACGAGTTGGCTTCAATATTTTTTCTACAGCCGAGGAGTTTGTTAGCTTAAATGCCCTTGGGGCTTCGCCCCTCTCCAAAGCGGCCCTCGGGGCTTTACCCCTCTCCAAGGGGGCCCTCGGGACTCCGCTCCTTTCCAAGGAGGCCCTTGGGGCTCGGTCCCTCTCCAAGGGGGCTCTTGGAGCTCCACCCCTCTCCAAGGATGCCCTCGGGGCTCCGCCCCTCTCCAAGGGGGCCATCGGGCTCTGCCCCTCTCTAAGGGGGCCATCGGAGCTCGGCCCCTCTCCAAGGGGGCTCTTGGAGCTTCACCTCTCTCCAAGGGGGCCCGTCGGGGCTCCGCCCCTCTCCAAGGGGGCCATCGCGCTTCGCCCCTCTCCAATCGTGCACTCGGGGCTCCGCATACAAATCGGTCCGATATAATAACTGTACTTTTAATGTTCACAAATTAGTACGCTGGAATTAGACCCAAACCTCAACATCCAAAGTAAAAGTTTCCCTCCAGCTCCAAATTGTTCTATACAGTCCACATATTGTTTGGAACAAAAATGGTCCTGCACCGGACCATTTTTGTTCACAATTTAATGTAGATTATTTTTGTATATAACACTTTTCGCGCTAAACCGCAGAGTTTTCGAAATATTTAAGAAAAACTGATAAAAACTACTAATTTACTAACTTCTCCCTCCTCCCCCCCCCCCCCCCCCCCCCCCTAAACCCGACGCTTAAAATGGTGTAACTTTTTACCAAACAATATGTGGAATGTATAGAACAATTTGGAGTTGGAGGGAAACTTTTACTTTGGATGTTGAGCTTAGGCCGTTTTTTGGACTAATTACACCGTACTAAAATAAGGTTTTATAACCTCTTAAAATACTCCGTGCTTTAAATGGAATGGCGTGTTTTATAGACAACATAAAGCACGCCGCATATGACCCTTGGAAACAGTTTAAAATCACGGCTGTAGAAAAAAATTGATTTCTATTTGCCTAAGCAACCGTTTCTCTTTTTAGCTTTGCATTCATATTATTATAGTGCAAAAAGATTAATTTGCAGCGATTATCACTTAATTATAAATTTCATAATTCTTAGTTAAAATCATATTTTTCCTTTAAACCATTTTCACTGAAACTCAAATGAGAAACAAAACAAGTGTTTGATCTCTGAAGAGAAAAAACATTATTCATACATTATAATGAAAATTACAATTATTCATAGTTGATAAACCAACTGTTTCTCCTTTTAGCTTCGCTGTTTATTATTAGTAATAAAGTAATTAAGTTTAAAAATGTTTTAAATGATTATTTCCCATTATTCTATTTCCTTGTAATTCCTACTACGTTAGTAAGCTTTAAAATATTATTATTCCTACTTAATATTAATTCCCATTATTTATTTTTCCTAACGTAACTGTACCCTGATATTTTACTTTTTAAAAATATTGTTAGTATTTGTTAATTGTTTTGGTACCGAATAAGAAAATTGTTTATATATTATTGTATTACTACTTTTTACTAACTTGACCTTGAAAACTTACCCTTGGCATTGTTCCTTTATTTTTATTCCGTCATTATTAAAAAAATCTGAAGTACAAACTTTGTACTTTATATTTATTTATTTACTTTATGCTTTTTCTTATTCGTTCCTGTTTTTGGATGTCTATTGGTCGCCTTTTACGACCCGCTAGACTCCTAAGCGGTGGAAATATTCTAAACCTCATTGTCCACACAGGGAATAAAATTTGGTGTAACTTTTAGTCTTTTATATTTACTTTAATTCTTTAAATGAAAATTATAAATTATAATTCTGGATTGAAAATAATTAATCTGGAATAAAAATGAATTTCCTTAGCCGGGAAAAATTTTGGGATATCTTTTAGTCGCCTTTTACGACACGCCAGACTCCTGGGCGGTGGAAATATTCTAACCCCCGTTCCCACACAGGGAATGAAATTTTGCAGTGACTTTTAATCTTTTAACGGTCGGATCTCTTACGGATCCTGGATGACTGACATAGTCCGCCTTGATTGACAGATCCTAAATTTTGCCAATCGTCCATGGCTTGCTGATTTTGAGAAACTAGATTTCTGGTTTGTCGATTTACCTCTAATCTCCAGTTTCTCTTTTTCTTTTCTTTGTCTAACCTGTCTTGTATTTCCCTACACTGGTCTAACCCTTGTAATAATCTTAAGCTCACGTCTTTAGGTGTAGGATTGTCGAAGTTTTCTTCGTCGCTACTTACCTCTGACTCACTTATCTCCCGGTCGTTTAACGGATTATTAATTTCCTGGTCCGGGAAAAATTGTACGGAATTTGGTCGAATTTCTAAAATTTTATCTGTGTTAAAGCCTTTGCATAACTTTAACCTATTAGCATGTACCACTTGTTCTTTATTTTTATATAATTCTTTAATTTTGAATGTTACTGGGCCTTTTTCTTCTATAATTGGAAACGGTCCTATCCAAGGTTTCATTAACTTTTTTGATAATCCTATTTTTGACGTAGGATCGTATAAATAAACCAATTCTCCTATTTGTAATTTAACTTCTCTTGTTTTCTTATTATATTAAACTTTCCTTTGTTTTGTTGCTTTCATTAAATTTTCTTTTACTAAGTTAAATGTAACATTTAATTTTGTGAATAATTCTGACACATAATTTTCGTCCGCATTGTATTTAACTGAATGTGGTTTTAAAATATCATCCATTGGTAATTCAGGATCTCGGCCATGTATTAAAAAGTATGGCGAGAAGCCTGTGGATGAATGAG